>JAJIYU010020037.1:0-10554 GCA_030144865.1 Tinospora cordifolia | reverse complement strand
TTTTTATCAAAGACCATTCCTTTTTTTTGTAAATAAACAACATTGTTTGCCCCCCCCCCCCCCCTCCCCAAAAAAAAAAAAAAGAAAAACTCTTTGTAACTATTGTTCCTTAATACTAAAGGCTAGAAACAGGTGAAGAATCCAAGAAAGGTGCACGGGAGACTATAGAGAGGAAACATCAAGATAATGACATCAACAAGCTGATTATGCATTGTAGAAAATTAGAAATCCTATACGTGTTTATAAAGGAATTTAACCAGGACAAGGATCATTGTTGAAGACCAAGCGTTTCGAGAGCAAGGACAAATGGTAACACAAGCCCACATGGATGACTGCTACCTTATAAACCTCCACAGCCACTTGCCACATAGAGCAATATTTATATTCATGATATTGCCTATGTCAAGACCTCCCTCATCCACAGGCAACTGCATGAGTTTCTATTTGATCAGGTTCCTCAATCCATTGTGCCCTCCTACACCCCAAAAGAATTTTTTAATCTTTCGCTCAACTCTAGAAGAAACACCAGATGTTATCTTGAAAAGAGACAAAAAATAAGTTGGGATAGCTAAAAGGATTGATCAAATCAAGGTCAACCTCCCCATTTTGAAAGGAAGTGTTTTTCCACTCGTGAAGACATCTAAAAGTGGTTCCTCTGTCATATCCCAAAACCTATGGGATTTAGCATCCTCTCCTTGGGGATTTCTAGATACTTCACAATGCATAAGCCTACCAAACAAATTGCCATGGAAGCTAGCCTCAAGAGTATTCCAACATCCATACAACCACCAACAATTTGACATTTGCCCAAATGCACCTAAGTTTTGAAAACTTTAAGAAAAAAAACTTTTTTAAAAAGACACAATGAAGGAGCTCTAATGCATTTTACACATTGCTTTGCTCCCCCTGAAGTAAAAAGGTTGTTGTCGGCAAACTATAGATAGGACACCTTGTACCTTGTTGCTCTAGTCATCACCATCTCCAACATATAAGCCATTAATGTGAATAAATGGGAATAGTGGGTCGCCTTGTCAAACCATACTATGCTCCAAATTCGACCCTAGGGCAACCATTGACCATCACACGATAAGATAATGACTAAACACATCCCATCGTCCATGAAATCCATTTGCCTCAAATCCCTTCCTTTGCATTAAAAGTTCAATAAAACCCCACTCAATTGTGTCGTAAGCCATTGCAAAATTGACTTTTAGTAGAACTCCTAGGATCCCCCAAACACTAAGATCCTTAACAGCTTCATTAGCAACAAGCATTGCATCAAGAATTGACGCCCCCTTTTTTTTGCAATTGGCAAGAAACATAATATTATTTTAGATGATTAAAAAAGTAAGTTTAGCATCTTATAATGGAGAACGGGGGACGAAGAACAGGGAACGGAGAACGGGATAATCGGAAATGGAGCACTAGAAACGGAGAACGTGGAATGAGAAGCGAAACGGTGAGGACGAAGCTTGGAAGTCTGAAAATGGAGAATGAGAAGCGAAGGAATCAAGGACCCGGACATGAGGGAAGATGGAATGAAAAGAAATTGAGTTACCGCTCTGCCTTAACCGAAGATACAATGGAACAATTCGTAGGGAAGGAAGACGAATGGATAGAAGTCAGAAAATGAAAAAAACGTTCCACGTACCAAAGGAAGGGGACACATGGAAGCGAGGACAATCTTCCTCGAAAAAGTCTACATGTATGGAAGTTATTCTCTTTTGACTCTAAGTTCAAGACCTTTAAGGTCGAAGTGGCAACAACAACAGGCGATTTCATTATTCAAGAGTTGACATTCAATGCCACCTACACACTGTTACTCTCGAAGGCTGATATTCCTTGGTTTTCTGTTGAAGTGAAAAAGGCTACTAGCATTCCCAAAAAGAACGAATTCAAGAGTGTCAAATGTTTGGGAATGTATACCGTATTTATTGAAATCTTGACTAATCGATGTGGAAGATTTATGAAGATCTCAAAGTTGGTGAAAAGAACACTCCAGACCATTTATATTCCAGAAGACTTCAATACGTGGAATGACTTCACTAGGATACTGGAGGATATAACTAAGGAGTTACAGAGCATAGTTCATATGGTGAGAACTAGAGCTCAACTGAAGAAAACTGCAAGAGAGGAAGCCCAAGCATCAACCATCAGGCAGCGAGGCGAACCAACCACTGGAAACAAGGCACTCAATATGGAAGAGAGGAAAACGGGAAGAAAGTTCCCACTGAAAAAAGATATAAGATCAACGAAGGTCAAGATCGTCCGCAACTCAGACTTCTTCTCATGGCAGGAGATCGAGGATGATAGTTCCCTCATCATAAGGAGGGAACCCAACCTCACTATCATAGATGCCGGCAGAGCAGTCTTGCAATGTAGGGATGGCCAAGAAACTTCCAAGTTAATGGGCCCGGAGCAGGAAGGATTCCTAACGGATATCTCTGCTCATGAGTGGTATGAGTTTGAGCTACGAGAGCAGAGGTAGATAGCCTGCAAAAACAGCTGGGTTAGGATCGAAGGCATCCCAGCAGAGAAGTGGATGCTAAGTTTACTGGCGGAGGTTGCAGAGAGATGCGGGGGGATGGTGGACATCGCAAAGGACACCCTGTCTAACAAATCATGAAGCTAAGAGGTCTAGAATTGGGGCTCCTGTCGGGAGAATTGGAGATTTATGACAACGATGGGGTAAAGGTGCTAAAGCTCATGGATCTATAGAAGACGTGGGGATTAGAAGTGGAAGAAGCAAGGAAAGCTTATCGGAAAAACGTCAAGAACAAGGCTCCAGCAACGGAGGGCTCCTGGTGGACAGTGGCGACAGAGAAGGCGGAAGGCTCGAGATCGTACTCGCTATCAAAACCGTCAGGTCGGCGACCAACGTCTACTGTTGGAGGACAGGAGACAGGTGGCGGGCTGCGGCGCCGTACACATGTAGACATCAGCATGAGAAGGAGAACCGTCATTTTAGACTTATCTAATGAGGAAGAAGAGGACGTATCACTGGGCTACAATCAGGACAGAGAGAAGTGTGAAGTGGGTCTAATAGGACCCGAATTAGAAGGTGGGCCTCAAATGCAGCTATATGGGAACCTGAATCAGGAGATGGGCCAGTCTAAAGTTAACCGGGGGCCCATACCCCAACAGGGCCTCTGATTGTCACTTATGCAAGGAGTAGAGACATATCTAGTCAACAAAATAAATGGATTGAGATGACGAACACTGAGAAGGGTAAAGGCAAGGAAGTGGCGATCGAAAAGTCTGACGTTGACTCGGAGAGGATGTTGGGAGGAACAGGCTTAAAGAGGAGATCAAAGACCCGTTTGACCATTGAAGGCTCGGAAGAGGATGCTGAATGCGAAAACCTGGAGGCCTTTTCACAACAAGATAAGGTATGCTCTGGCCTTCAACTGTTGTCTCTTTCTGATGGCCCAAGTTGCTCTAATACTCAGAAGGAAACCGTTGAATCCCAATTGCAAGTTGAGGATCAAGACGATGGCAATAAGACGTCCTCCCACCAAAGTATGCCAGAAGAGGCTCCAGAGGATGACGGAGAAAGAGAAAGACGAGTGGCGCGCTTCCTTCATGGGATCAATATTCAGTTGTTACAGTTGGAGGAGTCCCCCTAGGCCGGTAATAAGGGAAGGGTTTCGTGGTCTAGATGCGGATCCTCTCCTGGAATATAAGAGGATGCGATTCATCCAGGAAGGCTGACCTCATCCGTCGAATGATCCTTGATGCCAAGCCCAATATCATTGCCCTGCAAGAGACCAAGAAGTCAGACTGCTCAGCGGATCTGATTGCCAAACTGTGGAGACGTTGTTTCCTTAACTGGGATAGCCTCCCTGCATTGGGGACGGCCGAGGGTATCTTGATTGCTTGGGACACCAAAACCTTCGAGGTAATAGACAAATTTGAGGGACGATTCTCTCTATCAGTCAAGCTGAAAATCCCAGAGCATAATGACTGGTGGTTCACAGCAGTATATGGACCATGTTTTCGCAGCGAAAGAGTGGATTTTTGGGACGAGCTTGCCGCCCTTTCGTCACTTTTGTCTGGACCGTGGTGCATCAGAGGCGATTTCAACGCCATTAGGAGACCGGAGGAAAAATATCACGGGGAAACAACAACTCCTTCAATGTCCCAATTTGACGACTTGATCAATGAACTGCAGCTGAGAGACATTGATCTGAAGAATGCAAAGTACACATGGACTAATAATAGGGACCAGGTTACCTTATCCAGACTTGACAGATTCTTGATCAACGCATCGTGGGACTCCATGTTTCCACTATCTTCTCACTATATCATGCCTAGAACTACCTCGGATCATTGGCCGATAATCCTCGACTCCCAGCCGGTGGAATGGGGCCCCACTCCCTTTCGATTTGTTCACGAATGGATGGACACGCCTGATTTCCAGGAGAATCTTCAGAGGTGGTGGAACATACCAGCTAAATATCAGTGGCAAGGGTACAGATTCATGCAGAACCTCAGAAACCTGAAAATAGATTTGCGAGGATGGAGCAGGAACTTTTACTCTGAAGATTGTCGCGAGCAGGCCAGACTTACGAACACCTGAAAGAGATCGACGATCAGATTGAACAACTCGGTCTCTCCAGTGATAGAAGAGAGGAAAGGGCTTCCCTCTTGTCTCAGCTCCATATGATTGATCTCCGCATCGAGAGGGCTGCTCGCTAGAAGGCCCGCATCAAATGGACAAAGGAAGGCGACGTCAATTCCAAATTTTTCCATAGAGTCCTATCTACGAGAAGAAACCGCGCTATCATCACAAAGTTAGAAACAAAAGGAGGCAGAGTAGTTGATTCAATGGCAGAAGTTGAGAAGCATATTCTATCGTTCTCTCAATTATATTCTGAACCCGACACTCCAAAATGGATAGTTGATGGAGTCGACTGGAATCCTATCTCGGACGATCAGAGTCAATGGTTGGAACAGGCTTTTTCGGAGGAGGAGGTTACGAATGCAGTTTTTCACTGCGATGGGGAAAAGGCACCAGGTCCAAACAGTTTCTCCATGATGTTCTATCAGAAAAATTGGGCAGTCCTTCGCCAAGATGTGCTCAGTGCAATAAACAAATTCCACAGCTCCTGCAATATTAACAGATGTACAAATGAGACCTATATCCAGCTTATACCCAAGAAAAGCAGTTCCAAGAAAGTGGAAGATTTCCGACCCATAAGCTTGGTCACCAGCCCCTACAAGATAATTGCCAAAGTACTGATGAAGAGACTAAAAGAAGTTATCAAGGACACAGTAGCAGAGTCCCAATTGGGATTCGTTAAGGACACACACATATTGGATGCGATGCTTATAGCAAACGAAGCAGTCGAGGACTATAGGGACAGCCACAAAGAGGGGTTAGTGGTGAAGATTGATTTCTCGAAGGCATATGATTCGGTCAGATGGCACTACCTTTTATACGTCCTGAAAAAAAAGGGTTTTGGAACCAAATGGTGTAAGTGGAATTTGGGCTACATTTCCTTAGTCTCCTATTCGATCATCATTAACGGCAAACCAAGGAGGAAGATTAAGGCTTATAGAGGCTTGAGACAAGGTGATCCCCTCTCCCCATTTCCATATTTTCTGGCAGCAGATGGTCTCCAAGGCATCCTACAGAAGGCAGAAGCGCATGGATTACGAGGATTTGAGGTGGGGGCGAACAAAACCAGTATATCAAACCTTCTTTATGCTGATGATTCCCTATTCATCCTTAATAATGATCAGCGCAGTTGGAAATTGCTTAGGGGAGTTCTTGAAAGCTTCTCCTTAATTTCGGGTTTAAAAATCAATTTCCACAAGAGTCAAATTTCTGGTATCAATCTAACGAATTCCAACCTCTCCCATGCAGAGCGCATTCTGAAAATCTCTGCAGGCGACTGGCCTATGAAATATCTAGGCCTTCCTTTGGGAGGGAATTGTAGGAGACTTGCTTTTTGGAACCCGGTAGTTCAAACTTTCAAGCGCCAAATCGAGGATGGAAAGGTAGCTACTTGTCTAGAGGGGGTAGACTGCTCCTTGCTAAGACAGTCTTGGAAGCTCTTCCCTCATACTACATGTCCATCTTCCAAATGCCAATTACTGTCAGAAAAGAGATTGAGAAGTCCATCAGAAAGTTCTTGTGGAGATCCAAATGTGTTGAGAAACCCCAGTTCTTGGTCGGATGGAAAAAAGTCTACAAGCAAAAGGAAAGAGGAGGTCTGGGTATAGGAGACATGAAATTTAGGAACCTAGCCCTGTCTGCCAAATGGTTATGGAGATTCTCGACAGAGCAAACTTCTTTATGGAGAAGGGTTATAACCAACATCCACGGGACATCACAAAATGACATGTTAGCAAGTCTTAAAAACAGACAACCGGAAGATCCCCTTGGAGGTCCATTTTCTCGATCTATCCCAGATTCTTAAGTCATATTCAATGGAGATTTGGCAATGGAATGAAAATCCGGGCTTGGGAGGATACTTGGAGGGGACGGAGGCCCTTGAAAGAGGAATTCCCTAGGCTTTACAGATTGACACTACAGCCGGATGCTACCCTGTATCAGATGAAGAGCAATGGCATGGAGAACCCCCATAACCGTCCTTGTTGGAACTTCCATTTTAGGAGAGCTCTAAAGGATGAGGAGATCGTAGATTTGACCACAAAACAACAAAACACATTCAAACCTAATACTTTTTCAACACACCCAAGGAATTAGGAACAAAGAAGAAAGAATCCATCTAGAATACGCATACAATAACATCTTCTCAACCAATGAGCCCACATGCTCTTTGTGAAGCTACGATCCTAGAACAGATTCCTTGAAGTTTCCTCACATCCTGCACAGTATACAACATGAGGAACAAAGGGCCTAATTAGGCAAACAGCACTGAAGAATGTCTATCAATTAAAGGCAATGAGCAACCCGAGTGTTTTGACTTTGAATAAAACATTTGCTGCTCAAATAAAAGAATGATAGGGGAAGGGAGCCATAGAAGTTGAAGACAAGGTGTGAAAAGAAGGATCTGGTAGAAAATTTGCCAGAAGGTTCACAAAACCAAAAAAACCTATCCTTATTTGTTAAAAACGAAATGACAATCAGACGGTATAATAAAAAACCAACATCCTATTAGCGCACGGTCAGGAATGATTTGAGTGAAATGTAGGTTCCAATCACGTGTAACAATAAGATGGTTAGAAAAGGACAGCAAAACTAGCATACTGTTGCCAGTTGTAAGCATGGTAATGAATATAAAGCAAAGAATAGCTATTTTGCGCCAAATATCCTCCCAAAACTTTATTTTCCTACCATCGGCAAGAGATGCTTTGACATGTGAAGTGAAGCATTGCTATATGAAATGAGTAAACTTTCATGGTGGTCTATAGGTCGCCTTGGAACATAGCCAACATCTCTCCTATTTTCCTGAAGATTATGACAACTTGTAATCAACCTAGCCCACCGTCAGTCTTTTTTTTTTTCATGAGCTCTGTTACTTCATACTAGATCTGCCAATCCAAGTCCACCATCTTGCAAATGTAGTTTGACTTTATTCTATCACACCAAATTGATGATCATATTGCATCCTCATGTTTTTAGAGAAATGATCTCATCTTCTTCTGAAGAAATGTAGTTATCCGTTTAGCAGCATAAACTAACATGAAATAAGTCGGAAAAGCATTAAGCATGGACTTGAGTAGAATGGCTGACCCCCTCTGAAGAGATAGGATTTCCTTCAACCTTCAATCTTCCTCAATATGACGCATAGTACTGGATCTCGGAAAGCCATTGAAGTAGGTTTCCCACCAAAAGGCATATGAAGGTAGATTAATGGTGATGCAACTATTGATGTTTCAAAGTCATTTGCAGTAGTCATGACCTCTTCTAGAGAAACATCAATCATGACAATCTGGCCCTCACGGAGGCTAATACTTACTCCAAATATGAAACAAAAGCTTCTGATGATCACCATTGTTGCAGCCACGCTAGATCCATCATGATTAATGAAGAAAAGATAGTCATCCGCGAATTGTATGCTCAAAACATGGGCCTTGTCTTTCAGTACTTCAAAACCTCATAGAATTGATCTCTCATTTGCCATGCTCACCAAACCGTCAAGTAAATCAATCACAAGTAGATAGAGGAAAGGTGGCAAGGAGGTCCCCTGCCCTAATCCACAGGACACCATTCTTTTGCCCCTCGGCTTGACATGTACAAAGAAAGAGTAGAAAACAAAGGACATTTATCCTTTAATCAATGATCTCCTCCTTGTTGTTTGATTAAAGGACATTTATCCTTTAATCAATAGTGGAAAGATCGCACTTGTTGTTTGCAACCTGGGTCTCCTCTGGGAATATGGGGCTAGGATACACTTTTTAGTGACCGGCTGATCCGGTGGGCCTCAATTTTGTATTCTCTTTAACAGAGGGATTCGGGTCTCTCCTTTTGTATTTTGATGTGCTGAGGCGCTTGACATCTCGTCCAAGTTAATATAATCACGTTTACTTTCAAAAAAAAAATAAAAAATCAATGATCTCCTCCTTGGGCCAAAGCCCTTCAATTCCATTACATAATCAAGAAAGCTCTGTTTGATAGAGTTGTATGTTTTTGCAAAGTCCACTGTTAGGATAAAACCCTTCTACCTGGAGCATCTCCAGTCATCCACTGTTTCATTTGCACTCAATACTGCACAAGTGATGTTGTGTCCCTTAATAAAGGCCAATTGTCTTTCTCCAACAGTACTTGCAATAGCCCCCTAAATTTGTTGGCCAAAACTTTGGCAATAATCTCATAGAAGCTAGTTGTTCGGCTTATTGGTTTGTAATCCGATACCTTTGTTGCATTCACCTTCTTTGGGATGAGGCAGATGTATACCTCATTTGTACATTGGTTGATGACTCCATCATGAAAAAAATTCTTCCATCACCTAAAATGATCATTATGGGTCAACTACCAAAAAGGTTGGTAGAATTTTATGGTGAATACATTGGGTCTTAGAGCTTTTTTCTCATCACACTTGAAAACAGCTACTTTTATTTCTTCAAGAGCACAGGGAGCTTCGACTCACAGTGAATGGTTAGTATCTATAGGGAGTAGGACCCACATAAGTTTTTTTTTTTAACCATGCAAGTTTTCTTCTAAAAAAAATTAAACCATAGTTTTTTTAATTATTTTTAAATTGTATACCAAATGCAACTTTACTAGTAGCCTCATTCACATTTCTATTCAGTAAGTAGGGATGGCAAATTGCGACATAACACGATAACCTAACTCAAACACGACACGCATTTAACGAGTTTGGATTTAGCATAAATGGGTTTAGATCAAAACGAGTTAAACTCGATTAAACACAATTAAATTTGGTTCATAAACAAGTTAACTTGCCAAACTCGAAAATAATCTATTGAATATGATTATTAATAAGTTAAGAAACATATTAGAAATAAGTTTATTTAAAAGCAATGTATTTATTAATATGTTGATGATATAATTTTTTTATTTTTTAAAAAATATTTTTAATAAAGTTTTTATATTTTATATTTTTATTAATATTTTTTGTAAAAAATAAAAATTAGTTATAAAAAGGTAAATGAGCTATATATAAGTACACAATCATGACACAATAATTAAATGGGTCGAATTTGGATTTGCAAATCTGACACGATTAATAAATGAGTCAAATTTAAATTTATAACACATAAGTTATACCTGTTTATAATACAATAAGACGAATTGTCATCCATACTAGTGACTAATAATCAATAGACCAAATGCGATCTCTAATTATACGTATTGTACTGAATATTGAAACCTTCCTTGTCTTCATGGTGGGAAAATTAGATTAAAAGTAAGATTTAAAATAATCCTACCCGCTTTATTAATATACTAACTTTATTTTCTTTTCAAAAAAAATAAAAAGGAATAATCCTAACCCCCGCTGCTAAACATAGGAATAAGATTAAAAATAATCTTAGCCCCTCCCACCCCTTGTGCCGAAAGAACCCTTCATTTCACTCATTCTACGTCGCTACCGTGGAAAAATGGATCAAGGTATGATTTGGAGTGAAATGATTTAAGTCTGACCTTATCGCTGAATCCGAACATAACCGACGATCCAACATCGAAAGTGAATCCATCTCTCTGATAATAACCAGAACTGCCACCGGGAATCACATACTTCTCCAATACCAAAACCTTAGCTCCCTTCACTGCCAGCTGCGTCGCCGCCACCAACCCCCCAATCCCCGAACCAATCACAATTGCGTCGTAACTCTCCTGCTCAATCGCTGCCGTCCCGCTTCTCTCCACGTCTACAATCATCGACCTCGTCGACAACCTTCTCTTCGCCCTACTAAATCCTGAATTCGCTATTCTCTTGTGAGATTGGGAGGAGGGTGCGAAAGAAAACAAACCAGAATTGGAGTTAATTGTTGCTCTGCGCCTGCTAAAATCTATGGCTTTAGGAGCAGCCAAGTAACGTTGCAACCCTAGCTCCGCCACGGATGGGATGGTAATGGCGATAACCATTTTTTGTTCGTTCGTGAGCGCCTGAAATCCAG
>JAJIYU010020036.1:0-10555 GCA_030144865.1 Tinospora cordifolia | reverse complement strand
AAAAAAAAAAAAAAAAGTACTAAAACCACTTTCAAGGAATGCCCTAACCCAAAATTTTGTAGATTTTGCTAGAAAAAATGGGAAGGGGTTGTAAAAATGGTATGAGAATAGTAAGTTAATATAAGGGCAAAATGATTATTTTATGTATGAATATTTTTTGAATAACTTTATTTGTCTTTAGGGGTGAACAAATTTTAAAATAGGGTGAATTTAGCTATACTCTTCAGTTTTCTCTCCATTCTTATTTTAAAATTTTAAACCAATTTTCTATCTTACCCTTATAACTTCTAAGTTTTGCATTTAGTTGTCTTTATAATTATTTTCAAAAATAATTTTAATAATTTAATTATATTAAAAAGACATACAATATAATTCTTTTTAATAAAAAAGTATTCTATTTAAATTATTTTTTCATAAAAATCACCTATAAAAATATTTGTAATAATAATAATAATAATAACAATAATAGCACCAACTATAACAACAATAATAAGGGGCAATCAAGAGATTTGCTTGTTGGCTTCTTGTGCAGACGTGTACATTTTTCAACCGTAAGATTATCAACTTTGAGTACGTTTTATTAACTGAATTGTTTCCAGAGAAATCAAGTGAACGTATGGACGGAACCGAAGCGCTTGAAAGTGATAATTGGAGGAATAATTCGGTGTATTGTGGTTCTTTCGAATTCTCTGGAACCTCTTGTGTCGTCCACACGTCCCTGTCAGCTATGACTACGAGAAGGCAAGATTTGTCTAGAAAGTGCTCAAATGAAAGACATAGGTCAACCACCCCAAGTTAAAGTTCTCTTCATTTCTAAATAGTCTGGTCCCACCTAATGGACATCCAAAGAGCCTAGACCACAAAAAAAAAAAGTAAAAAATAAATAAAATAAAATAAAATAAGGTGGTCAAGCAGTGATAAAATCAACTAATAAAAAATAATTTTGCCAAAAAAAAGTGATAAGAAGAAAAAAAAATAGATGGAAGAAGAAAAAAAGAATTAAAAAGAACAAAAATAAAAGAATAAGAATAATAAAAGAGAAATTTAAAATAAAAAAGAACGAAAAAAGAAAGAAAACATAAAAAATAAAAAAATAAAAAAATAAGATATTTGTTTAAAAAATTGTTAATAATATTTAATGATTATTATATTTTCATGTGAGATGTGAATAAAATATTTCACATCTCACATGATTAATATTTTAAATCTCAATTAAGTTTTTAAGCTTTTAGAAAATTAATACTTGTCATGATTATTATTCTAGATTTCATCAATCAAAATTTTAATTCTTAAAAGATTGGTGTTTCAAGTAATAAAATAATTTAGATTCTGATTAAATTTGTAAATTTTAGAAGATGGTCCATGAATAATGTTTGAAGAAAAATATAATTATAAATACTTAATATTAATAAAACAATGTATGATAAAAAAACATGCAACACATATTTAATAATTAATGAATTTCTCATCTTAATCCTTAAATTTTGAACACCCATTTTAAGCACCATACATTCAATATGAAAACTTGAAGATAAACCCTAGCTATAAGCAAACTATTGTCACTCTTCGTTCTCTCCACACGTTGCAAATGACACTTTCTTTTTCCATCTTAGTTGTCCCCAACCATCTCTTAAAAAAATCTTCAAGACTAAAGCTTGAAATCTCCACACTTTCACGTAAATGCTCGTCATCTTGTCCTTCAACACATGACTGTCCCTTTCCCATCTTCTGATTCTTGAATTTCTTTAATTGAGCCTACAAAGAATTACGCTATAGTGATTGAATCCAATAGGATTTTGGAGAGTTTTTTGTGTAAATCTTGTCATACATTTGGTTCTTCTTAGTAAAAATATCCAAAATTGTTTGAAAACCCTGGAGGGCTGTCTCTTGAAGGCCTTATGTAGTGATTGAGTATGAGTTTATAAGTACGAATGGTGATTTTTATTACTTAATAAATTAATTAAGAACATGTTAATGTGTTTATTTGATTGTTTAGTATTTTTAAAATGGTATGTGTGAGTGATGAAACGACGAGAATAATTGCACTCTTAATGTACTCTTTATTGTAATGACAATAAAGAAATTTGATTATTATTTCGACAATTCAAAAATTGCTCATGAAATGTGAAAATGTTGATAACCTTTTTTGATTTATGATGAGAATGAGATTTTTGGTTGTGAATGCATAATTTGCTAAAAGAATTTATATTAAGATAAGAATTTACTATCTGAGGTGATGTGCTATTAAAGTCATTGTCATCAGATTCAAAATAGACTGGAAATTTTCATTTACTATGTTTACATGGTCACATTACTTTGAAAGCCTTGGATTGATGATTATAATTTAGATGATAGTTAGGCCCACTGATTTATAGAAAGTTATGGTACTAATAAATGGTTTTGATTTTAAAGTGATAGTGTTTTCAAATTATTCTAATAATGATGGTTTTGATTTTAAAATTTCTCAATTCAATGTTTTCAAAAGGTTTTAAAATATGATTCGATTAGATATACAATTAATTTCCTTTTTTTTTCTTTGTTTATTTATAGAATATATTGTAATATATAAATTAAAAAAACGATACAATTTTCAAAAGGAAAACATAATCAAAGGAGGTGATCTTGAAGTATTATAGGTGCAAAGTTATGAATGAAGAAATTATAGCCATGATGAGAAATAATAAATAGAAATTAACTTATCTCCCCAAAGGGCACAAAATAATTAATGTTAATACAAAGTTCAAAGAAGGTGGTAAAGTTGATAAATGCAAGACTCATCTTGTAGCAAAAGGCTTCGAGCAGGAGTTTGGCATGAGTATAGAAAGGTTTTTGCTCATGTTGCACGACAAGATACAATTCAAGTCCATAGGCAAGTTGGTATGAAGTTGAAATTTTTACTTGGGAACTTAAAAGAATAGGTATTTCTCAATAACCTCCGAGTTATGAGCATTTTAGACTTGAGTATAAAGTATATAAATTGAAAAAGGGTCTTTATGAACTAAAATAAATACTACATGCTTGGTATAGTCCCATAGATGCCATATGAACATAAACTTTACTCAAAGTTTGCAGTTAGATTGCAAAATTTTGAGTCAATGTATAATATGTCAATATTTAATGTATACTCAGCAATAACAACATCATGTTTGATAAATTCAAACAATTTGTGATGCTTGAGTTTGTAATGTTTGATCTTGATAAGATGTATTATTTTCGTAGTATAAAAGTAATGCAATCCGAAGTTAAATTTTTTGTTTCTATGTGAAAGATATTTTAGACATGTTTTACATGAAGCTTTGGAACTCAATTGCTACTCCAGCTATAAAAAAGCTTGAAGCTTGTAAGGAATGCCAAAGGAATGAAAGTTGATAGTACATTGTATAAGCAAATTGTTGGAAGCTTGTTTAACTTGACAGTGGCACGGACTGAGATTATGCATGTTGTAAGTTTAGTTAGCCAATTTATGTAGGATAATTGGAGGAATAATTCAGTGTATTGTGGTTCTTTCGAATTCTTTGGAACCTCTTGTGTCGTCCACACGTCCCTGTCAGCTATGACTACGAGAAGGCAAGATTTGTCGAGAAAGTGCTGAAAAATGAAAAATATAGGTCAACCACCCCGAGTTAAAGTTCTCTTCACTTCTAAATAGTCTGGTCCCACCTAATGGACATCCAAAGAGCCAGACCACAAAATAAAAGTAAAGAATAAAATAATAAAATAAAATAAGGTGGCCAAGCAGTGATAAAATCAACTAATAAAAAATAATTTTGCCAAAAAAAAGTGATAAGAAGAAAAAAATAGATGGAAGCAGAAAAAAAGAATTAAAAAGAACAAAAATGAAAGAATAAGAATAATAAAAGAGAAAATTTAAAATAAAAAAGAACGAAAAAAGAAAGAAAACATAAAAAAATAAAAAAGATAAAAATAATAAGATATTTATTTAAAAAATTGTTAATAATATTTAATGATTATTATATTTTCATGTGAGATGTGAATAAAATATTTCACATCTCACATGATTAATATTTTAAATCTCAATTAAGTTTTTAAGCTTTTAGAAAATTAATACTTGTCATGATTATTATTCTAGATTTCATCAATCAAAATTTTAATTCTTAAAAGATTGGTGTTTCAAGTAATAAAATAATTTAGATTCTGATTAAATTTGTAAATTTTAGAAGATGGTCCATGAATAATGTTTGAAGAAAAATATAATTATAAATACTTAATATTAATAAAACAATGTATGATAAAAAAACATGCAACACATATTTAATAATTAATGAATTTCTCATCTTAATCCTTAAATTTTGAACACCCATTTTAAGCACCATACATTCAATATGAAAACTTGAAGATAAACCCTAGCTATAAGCAAACTATTGTCACTCTTCGTTCTCTCCACACGTTGCAAATGACACTTTCTTTTTCCATCTTAGTTGTCCCCAACCATCTCTTAAAAAAATCTTCAAGACTAAAGCTTGAAATCTCCACACTTTCACGTAAATGCTCGTCATCTTGTCCTTCAACACATGACTGTCCCTTTCCCATCTTCTGATTCTTGAATTTCTTTAATTGAGCCTACAAAGAATTACGCTATAGTGATTGAATCCAATAGGATTTTGGAGAGTTTTTTGTGTAAATCTTGTCATACATTTGGTTCTTCTTAGTAAAAATATCCAAAATTGTTTGAAAACCCTGGAGGGCTGTCTCTTGAAGGCCTTATGTAGTGATTGAGTATGAGTTTATAAGTACGAATGGTGATTTTTATTACTTAATAAATTAATTAAGAACATGTTAATGTGTTTATTTGATTGTTTAATATTTTTAAAATGGTATGTGTGAGTGATGAAATGACGAGAATAATTGCACTCTTAATGTACTTTTTATTGTAATGACAATAAAGAAATTTGATTATTATTTCAACAATTCAAAAATTGCGCATGAAATGTGAAAATGTTGATAACCTTATTTGATTTATGATGAGAATGGGATTTTTGGTTGTGAATGCATAATTTGCTAAAAGAATTTATATTAAGATAAGAATTTACTATCTTAGGCGATGTGCTATTAAACTCATTGTCATCGGATTCGAGATAGACTGGAGATTTTCATTTACTATGTTTACATGGTCACATTACTTTGAAAGCCTTGGATTGATGATTATAATTTAGATGATAGTTAGGCCCACTGATTTATAGAAGGTTATGGTACTAATCAATGGTTTTGATTTTAAATTTCTAATAATGATGGTTTTGATTTTAAAATTCCACCAATTCAATGTTTTCAAAAGGTTTTAAAATATGACTCGATTAGATATACAATTTCCTTTTTTTCTTTGTTTATTTATAGAATATATTTTAATATATAAATTGAAAAATGGTACAATTTTCAAAAGGAAAACATAATCAAAGGAAGGTGATCTTGAAGTATTATAGGTACAAAGTTATGAATGAAGAAATTATAGCCGTAATGAAAAATAATAAATAGAAATTAACTTATCTCCCCAAAGGACACAAAATAATTGATCGATGTTAATACAAAGTTCAAAGAAGATGGTAAAGTTGATAAATGCAAGACTCATCTTGTAGCAAAAGGCTTCACGCAAGAGTTTGGCATGACCATAGAGAGGTTTTTGCTCATGTAGCACAACAAGATACAATTCAAATCCATAGGCAAGTTGGTATGAAGTAACTTTTACTTGGGAACTTAAAAGAATAGGTATTTCTCAAATAACCTCCGAGTTATGAGCATTTTAGACTTGAGTATAAAGTATATAAATTGAAAAAGGGTCTTTATGAACTAAAATAAATACTACATGCTTGGTATAGTCCCGTAGATGCTTATTTTTCAAAAGTGCCATATGAACATAAACTTTACTCAAAGTTTGCAGTTGATGGCAAAATTTTGAGTCAATGTATAATATGTCAATATTTAATTTATACTTAGCAATAACAACATCATGTTTGATAAATTCAAAGAATCTGTGATGCTTGAGTTTGTAATGTTTGATCTTGATAAGATGTATTATTTTGTAGTATAAAAGTAATGCAATCCGAAGTTAAATTTTTTGTTTCTCAAAGTAAATATGTGAAAGATATTTTAGACAGGTTTTACATGAAGCTTTGTAACTCAATTGCTACTCCAGTTATAAAAAGCCTTGAAGCTTGTAAGGAATGCCAAAGGAATGAAAGTTGATAGTACATTATATAAGCAAATTGTTGGAAGCTTGTTTAACTTGACAGTGGCAAGGACTGAGATTATGCATGTTGTTTGTTTAGTTAGCCAATTTATGTAGATCCTAATAAGATGCATCTAACTGTCATCAAAAGGATTCTAAGATAGTTGAAAGGTACCATTGATTTTTTGGCTTTTTTACCAAAAGGGAACATAATCACCTTTTATTTGGCTTTGTTAATAGCGATTACGCCTGCAATAAAAAGGATAAAAAGAAGTACTTCAACTATGTTTTTATGCTAAGAATTGCTACCATTTCATATATGTTCTTCACAGAAGCAACCACTTCTTACTCTTTTAACCACTAAAGTAGAATTTGTCGCAATCACATCTTGCGCATGCCAAGCATTGTGGTAACAAAACATTCTTGAAGCATTTCAATTTCAGCAAGAGGGTCCTACCTTGATTTTTTTGTGACAATGTTTCCACCAATAAATTGTCCAAAAATCTTTTTTTACATGGAAGATGCAAGCATATTGATGTGAGATATTTTTTCTTGCATAATCATGTAAAGGAGGCCACCATAGATCTTGTTTGCTGCAAGAGTGATGAACAACTTACATATATATTTACTGCCAAACCCCTCAATTTAGCTTACTTTTTAAGACAATAACATCAACTTGGAGTATATGCAACTTTGTGGCTTGCACTTGAGGAAGGGATTTGATTCAACATCTATTAAGGGTGAGATTGTTAAGATTTTACTTTTAATAATCCTTTGAATTAATTATGATATCCTAGATTTTTGTAAGGTGGTTTCTCTAATTAGTTCCTTTTAGCTTATTTTACATGTGAGTTTACTTTGCCTTAATTGAAAGTTGAGATTTATTTTAGGCAAATGTCTTGTTATGATTGTTAAATTTTTAGTCGACTATAAATAGACATCTAAATATGAATAAAATTAACTACAATTCATTGTTCTATATTCTCCATATATTTTACTCCTGTTACCAATTTAGGTTTATATTGTCCAAAAAAGGTATATTTTTTAGCTACTTAAGAAAACAAAACTTGTTTATGTTGTAAATAATGTTTGTCAATTCATGCATTCTCCAACAGATGTTCATTTTTAGACAACAATCAAAAGGATATTGAGCTTATACTTAAAAGGAAAATTTGTGTTGGCAATAAACGAGTCGACCTATTTATTAATCATATTATAATATGCTAACATGAATACAACCCATTTATAACACATTTGTTAGCTTTTACTATAATGAATTAATTAAAAAAAAGGGTCTCATCAAGAGTTTAACTTGACACGTTAATGAAGTGAGTTAATAAACTATTTTGTTAAATAAGCTACCCTTTGGTATTTATATATGCATTTTACGTTTTTCACCTAAATTATAATTTTAACTCAAAAAATAATCAACATATCAATCGCATCCATTTATTTAATAGTTATTCTCCCCCTACCAATTATCTCACCATCAACAAAGAAATCATTTATGTTATATTATTCATAAAATTAATTATTAAAAATATTTAATTTTAGTATATGATTAATGTAACCTTTTCAATGAAAATATTATTTTAACTTGAAGAAATCAATTTCATGTCTCATTTCTTATCTTTGTATGTATGAGTATTAATTTAATTGTTTAAATCAATATTAAACCTACTAACTTGATATAGCCTAAATCAATTTGGTGACATAGATCAACTACCTACGTGAATCGACCTACTTTTCTAGAGCAACATATTTAGTTAAAGCAATATATTGCCAATATAATATTTTTTGACAAACTTATTTTTAAAGAATTGAGAGACCAAGGTTTTATTTTCTTTATGTTTTTATTTAGGCATAGCATTTTTTTAAAGGTATAATATCTTTTTTAAAGAAAAACATATTACTTTTTTCTCTTTTAAAAAATTAAATCTATCACATAATCATCAAGTAATCTTTATAATAATTTTTAAAAATATTAATAAAGTATAAAATATAAATAATTTATTAAAAATTAAGTTAAAGAATGGTTTTTTGATAAAAAAAAACTATATTATTAACATATTTCTAATTATATTAATTTTAGATAACTTATTTGTAAATTTTGATTAACTTATTTTTAGTTGTCTAAATAGATCATTTTCATGTTTAATAGATTAACATTTTTATAATATGTATTTTAATTATGTCTAATGTGTTTAACTTGTTTTGACTTAAATCCGTTTATGCTAGACCAAAACTCATTACTCTGTATCGTGTTCGGATTGAGTTTTCACATTACAAATTGATACTCTTATGTACAATATGGTTTGCATAAGACAAAATCCTCTCATCTTGCTTCATAGATCACTCAAATGCAAATAAAGATGGCCATCCAGATGATCGATGTTCCGCAAAAGGATTTCACGTCAACAAGGACAGAACAATATATTAATAATGTGGTCTTATGGTATTCTAAGAGACAAAATTTTGTTTCTTGATCAAGTACGGAAGCAAAATTTAGAAACTACTCAAACTCCCCTTTGATTTGATGTGATGATTAGTGTTGTGTAGCATCATTTGTAAATTCAGTTCTCCACTCTCAAGCTAAAAATGTTAAACTCAACATATTTTTTGCATGTGAGTGTTTCACTCCCAACAATTTGCTTGCTAGTTAACTATATTTTTTTCATTAATCAGACTACAAATATTGTCACAAAACTTTTGTCAGTTGTTATTCTTTAATCAAATGACAAACAATTTAACTATTGCTTCTCCAAATACTACTATAAAGAGGAGTGTTGAGGATGTTAGTTGGCACAAATAATTGTTCTTTTATTTAGTTTATTATGATTAGTTTGAAACACAATAGTGTGTATGTAATTCAATTTTGTATACAATTTTTTTAATTGCTGTTAAAATTTACTTAGTTTTATATTTTATAAACTAGTTAGATATTAGAAACAATTTTCTTAATACTAGTTTCTTAATCGATATTGACAATTTAGTTAGTTTTAGATATTAAAAATTAATTAGAAAGTAAAAACTAATTGAAACTTATATATATAAATCTTCGTTAGAATATGTGAATTGTATTGGTGAGAATTTGAGATTTATAAAAAATATTTTTGTATAAGAAAACTTAGTTATGAATTGTAACATATTTGCATTTTCTCATAGTAAATTAATTTTTACTTTTCATAGACATATATAGGCAATATGTTAAACGATGCTAAATTATGTTTATTGTTGCATTTGATTTAATTTGCATTTAATTTAGATTATGAATTATTTAGGTGTGTAAGCTTGTTTGGTTTATTTTGAGCTTTGTTGTGCATAACAAATTAGTATTACAATAAGAATTGTTTGACTAACATATTAGTAATCATTTGCCAGTGCACAACGGAGTGAACAGATGTGTGCGTGGTGTCTCTGTCGTGGCTAACAAAATGTTAAAGAAAAAACTGGACCTTTTTTTTTGTATAAGGATGTGAAAAAGTTTTTTTTTTCTTTCTCCAATGAAAAGTTTGCAAATTTAAAGGAGGAAAAGGATAAAAAAAACTTTTGATTTATCAATTTTTTTTTTTTTTGTAGCACTAAATAGAGAATGGTAACCATCTGTTATTAAAAGAAAGGTATGAACAGTATACACAAATTTTTTGTGAAATTAGTCAATCAGAGTTAAATTTTAGTTTTAAGTTTGTAGCAAGGAGATCTAGCCAATTAATGATTGAATATTATGACTATTGATATGACAAACAATATTATGAGTACATTAAATATATAAAATTTGATATAGAAAAAATTAACGATAGGTGCGATTTTAGCATGTGACAAATACAAGTCCAAAACATTTTGATATGGTAGATATTATATAAGATTTTGGTAGGTTAAGTAAATGATCAACAAATATATCAAATGAAGATTGGACAAAGTTTGACCCACAAGTATATAGTATAATTAAATTATATTTGACAAAGGAGATTATGAATAATATTAAACACGAAAAGTTTACAATATTGACCTAGTCTAAGTTAGAAGATAAATATATGACAAAATCGCTCATAAATAAGCTATATATGAAGAAGAAATTATACAAATTTCGAATGAAAGAATGCATAACTATGAATGAAACACTTCAACGAATTTAACGAAATCATTGTAGATCTATTAAATATCAGTCAAAAGATTGAAGACGAAGATAAAGCTTTATTCCTTATTCGTTCACTTCTTTAACCACTACTTTGCCTTTTGGAAATGAAACTTTAAATTTTAATAATGTTTCAACTACGCTCCTTTTGAATGAAATAATGAAGAGAACTATGGTAAATGATCCTTTATTAGAAGGTTCAGTTGCAAAGGATAAATCTAATAAGAAGCAATTTAGAA
>JAJIYU010020035.1:0-10602 GCA_030144865.1 Tinospora cordifolia | reverse complement strand
TTGAAACTATTTTAAAAACTCTTGAATTGTTCAAATTTTGAATCAATGTTTTCTTTTCATTTGTGATTTCATTAATCCATTTTATTTTATTTTATTTTTCTAAATAAAAAACTGTGCTGGTTTTCAAGTAACTTGATTTATTTACTATAAGAAAAAAAGATATATAATAGAATATGCGCATTGATAGATTTAGAAAAGATAATGTAGCACTCCGGTTCTCGACGGATGATGCAGCGACGGCTTCCCAGCCGAATAGTCCTGCATATTGAGTGAATGGGCCCGAGGGAGCCCTAGATGAAAGATCCGGGAACTGGGGTGTTACAACCTTAATGAGAAAGAAGCCTATCTTTATAATATGTCTTACCTACCGGACCTATTACATCAGATCAGGGATAAACAGAGGCAAGACAAGTGGCTTGCTCAACTAATTGAAGGAGTAACGCAAGGAAAGCATGCTAACTTTAGGTTAGACGCTAAAAATATCCTAAGACTCGGAAAAAGGATTTGTGTACATCAGCAAGGACAAAGTAAGCAGGTTATACTTGATGAAGCCCATCAAACTAAATATACCATGCACCCTAGTGGGGATAAGATGTATCAGAACCTCAGGAAAACCTATTGGTGGAGAGGAATGAAAAAAGACATAACCAAATACGTCTCTAAGTGCTTAACATGTCAACAAGTGAAACCAAAACACCGAAAACCCTCTGGAATGTTACAACCACTCCCTATCCCTGAATGGAAGTGGGATAATATTGTCATGGACTTCGTCAGTGGTTTACCCAAAAACCAAAGAGGAGAAGATACCATTTGGGTGATAGTGGATCGTCTCACCAAAGTGATTCACTTCTTGCCAATCAGATCTACAGACCAAGTCAGTAAGCTGAGAGAAATCTATGTAAAAGAAATCGTCTGGCTTCATGGTGTGCCCAAGACTATCATGTCTGATAGAGACACTCTCTTTACTTCACAGTTTTGGCAAAGTCTACAGAAGGAAATGGGTACAAAACTTATTATGAGTACGACATTTCACCCTCAGATGGATGGTCAGTCTGAGAAAGTTATCCAAATTTTGGAAAATATGTTGAGGTCTTGCGTTTTAGACTTCAAGGGGAATTGGAGCATGTACTTACACTTGGCGGAGCTTGCCTATAACAACAGCTATCAAGCAAGCATAAAAATGGCTCCATTCGAGGCTTTCTATGGAAGACCCTGCAAATCACCTACCTGTTAGGCTGAACTTGAAGATCAAGTATTAACTGGGCCAGATATGGTGGAAGAAATGAACAACCAAGTCAAGTTAATACAAAGGAGACTGATTACTGCATAGAGTCGTCAAAAGAGCTACGCTGACAAAAGGAGAAGACCTTTAGAGTTCCAAATTGGGGACAAAGTATTTCTAAGGATCAGTCCTCAGAAGGGTATCAAAAGGTTCGGATTCAAAGGGAAATTATCTCCAAGGTTTGTCGGACCCTTTGAAACACTTAGAAGAATCGCAAATTGGATGATTTCAACGCATAACGTATTCCATGTATCCATGTTGAAGAAATACAAACCTGACCTCTCTCACATCATTCATTAGGAAGAAGTGAATATTCAAGATGATGCTACCTATGAGGAAACAACGGTCAGGATCCTTGACCACAAGGTACAGAATCTAAGAACAAAGGATATTCCATTGTGAAGGTGTTGTGGAAACATCACAGGGTAGAAGAAGCCACGTGGGAACTCAAAAGCAAAATGAAAACCAAGTACCCGCATCTATTCATGAAGAATACCTAAATATGTACAAATTTTGAGGACAAAAATTTTTCTCAGGAGAGTAAGTTTAACTTCTTAAAAATTCTTATGAAATTTGAAAATTTATTTAGAGAATTACACGAAATTGACTGATGAAAAATTTTGTAAGTCCTAGTTTAACCAAATAAGGAATAAAATTAATTTAATAGATTTTTGGAAGAAAATATATGAACATAATGTATAACATGGGATATCATAGCCAAAAACACAAAGATATGTGCAATTTTTTATGAAAACAAGATTAGAAAGTCAATTGAGATTAAGATTTGGCAAAAATTCGCAAAATAAAACATGAAATTCGGCTGAAAATCAAAAAAAAAATTAAAACACATCCAACGGTTGCAGGCCGTAGATCTAAATCTGATCTCACAATCTGACGGCCGCAGGACGATCCACACCAACACCCGAGTGCACCAAATAATGAAGATCTAACAGACAGAAATGATCGAGGAAGATCGGACGACCGCGATCAAAGCCGCAAAATGAAGACCGCAAAAACGCATGGTACGATGCAGCGCGCGACGATCTCAATCCTCTGATCAGATCCATAGTGTGTCTCCAGGACGATCCAAGGCACCGAAAAATAGTTGAATTATAAAATACGAAAAACTGCAAAAGTTACCGAAAAATTAGTTGAAAATACCGAAAATTTGAGATAAATACAAAAAATTGATTTTTAAATTCTAAAAAATTTTTAAAAAATACTTTTTCCCCTTAAAATTAGAAAGTAGGAAATTGTAGAGAATTTAGTTGTTTTACTCCAAGAAAAAATCAAAAGTTTCTATTTTTCTCCCTTTGAAAACCTATATAAACCCCCCTAGGCTCTCACTTCCCTCATTCTAAAAATAAGAGTTGAAATTTCCTCTTATTTTCTCTAACCCCTCTTCTTGGCACCTCTTCTCACCTTTCTTTCCTTTCCCTTGTGTGTGAGAAGTTTTTCTCTTGGGTTGGAGAATTAATTTGGGTGATCTTTGTTGGTACTAGTACGTGGGGGAATTGCTGCAAAAATTTCTGAAGAAAGCGTCACAAGGTGGAAGTGATTTCTAAAACACCCTTTTGTTCTTATTTAAATTCATAGCATACTCATTGTTTGTGTATTTTTCACTAAAATCAAAGATTTTCAATTTCAGTTTTAGAATTTTAAAAGTTTATTTCTATATTTCAGTTTTGATTCATGTTTGAGCAATCATATCATTCATGCCATGTTAGTATCATGCTTAAGCTTTTAAATTAAAGTATGATGCATGTTTTACGAATATTTCATGAATTAATTGTGTATATTTTAAATTTTAGTTTGATTTTATATTCTAAAATTTATTTTATGAGATCATGATATGAGAGTTAAGCTAAGACGATGGTGATAACAACCGCGTACCATCTTAGTGGTCAAGGCGACACTATGGATGTTCTTTTCATATGGTTTTCAGACCTAAGTACTTGAGGGTCGTGTACCACAGTACTTTGTGAGTCACTGCGTGTAACCGATTGATGCTGACACATGCCACTAACGAGTTGATGTCGAGTGGGCCCTGTTTACTTAGTGAAGAGCATCAAGGGATTAAAAGCCTTTTTGGTCTGAGACTCGACTTGAACAAATTGTTATTTGAAACGCCTAATGATTGCAAGTATTTGAATTATGATTGTGTTATGAGTTTGAATATGAAAGATGGTTGTTCGAAAAGGATCCATTGGGTTATGTGCTCACTCTTTCCTTTCTTATTTTTCAGGAACGTGAAATTTATGAAGCACTTGAACATGGATAGTCCTTAGAAAGTTTGTACCTTATTATTTTTAGAATTTTTAAGGGTATGTTGTCCAAAGTTTTTATGTTTTTCTATTGAAAAATATTTTTTTGAAGTTTTCCATTGTAATAATTAGTTTCTTTTTTTTAGAAGTTTAGTACTTTCAATTTTTCTTTCTATTATGAATAAAATCGTTTGAAATTCTTTATCTCTTTTACTTTGCCTTGATTTTATTAAAGTGAAAATTTTGTGTTCTTGAATTTTTATAAAAAGACACGAGATATTGAAAAAGAGAATAACAAGTGTGTGTCACTTATAAAGTAACACTAGCCCAACCTGCCAGTTGGTTAAGACCAATATCAAGAGAATGGCGGTTATGTTAAATGCTTAAAAATATGGGGGTTGGGGTGATACAAGATAGTTAAAATAGAATGTCAAGTGTGAGTCACTTGTAATGTAATACCGACCCAACCTACTTGTATGGTTAAGTCCATTGTCAAAATAGTGGTTATGTCCAAATAAAGAAAAAATACGGGGATTGGGGTGTTACAATAGAAGGGACATTGTGCTAAGGACTATCAAAATCAAAAACCATAGAGGCAGATCCAATGGAAAAATAATGTTTAGGGCAAGAACCAAGGTGGATGTGGACAACAGTAGCCACAATAGAGGCAACCCTGGCAACATCAACAGGGCAGATAGAATCAGGCTCGAGTGTTTGTTGTTGAGGGCTGACAGGCGAAACTAGTTTTGGCTGTCAAAGGTACATTTCTACTATTTAATGTTGTTGTTAAGATCTTGTTTGATTTTGGTGCCACTAATTCATTTGTATCAGAAGAACTAGTAAGGTGATTACAATTAGTGACATCCACACCACTAGAACCATTATATGTATCTACTCCCATAAGACCTACAATGACTGCTCGAAAAACTCGTAAATGTGAGTTTAGATAGGGAGATAAATCGATAACTACTAACCACAGAGTGTTACCTTTCTATGATTATGGTGTGATACTAGGCATGGACTGGTTAACCCAATACCAGGCTCAAATTGATTGTCCAATGCAAAGAGTTACATTGACTCTACCATCGCATGAACTAGTGAAGGTCAAGGGGGATATGCAAATATTACCCCAAAGCCCTATAACTATTGTGTTGCATTGCATAAGACAGAGTGAGGAGTTCACATAAGTTCTGGATGATGATGCTACGGAGCCAAAAGATATTCGAGAGATAATTGTAGTGCAGGGGTATCCAAATGTGTTTCCAGATGATTTACCTGGGCTAGAACAACACAAATAGGTAGAATCTAAAATTGAACTGTATCCACGCACGAATCCTAAAGCCATCCTCCCTATAGAATGGCGCAAATGGAGTTGATTGAACTCAAGAAATGGCTAGATGCTCCATGAGAAAGGATCCATTAGACTTAGTGACTCACCTGGGGGAGTTCTTGTACAATTTGTGAAGAAGAAAGATGGCTAAATAAAGTTATGTGTTGACTACAAGAAGATTAACCAAGTGATCATAAAAAATAAGTATCCTTTACCTAGGATAAATGATCTGCTCGATCAGCTGAGACGAGCCACTCACTTCTCCAAGATTGATCTGACGTCAAGTTATCACCAATTGAGGATCAAGGTGGCAAACATCCATAAGATAGCCTTTAAAACTTGATATGGGCATTTCAAGTTCAAATTGACATTATTTGGCTTGACAAACTTGCCAGCTACATTCATGGACTTAATAAATAGAGTTTTCTGACAGTATCTAGATTAGCACACTAAGGAGAAATGAATTTTATGCCAAGTTCAACAAGTGTGAGTTCTGAATGAAGAAGGTTAAGTTTCTTGGCCATGTTGTCTCAGCCAAAGGGATATGAGTAGATCTAGATAAAGTAGAATTAGTAGCTAACTGGAAGCAACCAAAAACTGTGATAAAAATCAAAAGCTTCTTAGGTTTGGGAGGATATTACCCATGGCTTAACCAAGACTTCTCCAAGTTAGCTGGACCTATGACTAAGCAGACCAGAAAAAGGACAAAAGTTCGTTTGTGATGAGAAGTGTGAGAAATCATTCCAAGAACTAAAGAAGAGGTTAACTTCAACTCCCATATTGGTCACTCCTACCCATGGGGTGAGATATGTCCTATATACAGATGTTTTGTAAAATGGATTGGGTGTTGTATTGATGCAAGAGGGGAAAGTCATTGCGTACTCCTCTTGACAGCTAAAAAGCCATGAGCAGAACTACCCTAGCATGACTTGGAACTAGCTACTGTCATGTTTTTCTTAAAGATTTGGAAGTACTACCTCTATGGAGAGATATTCGACCTATTTTCAAACCATAAAAGCTTGAAGTATATCTATACTCAGAAGGAGTTGAATCTGAGACACCGGACATAGGTGGAGTTTCTGAAAGGCTATGACTTCCAACTCTACTTCCATCCAAGAAAGGCGAATGTCGTAGCCGATGCCATTGGTAGAAAGTTTGATAAGAGGAATGAAGAAAATGGGAAAATGTATCAGCTAATCAGTGATTAGAATTTGAGTGTAACTTCAGACAGGAAGCAGGCATACCTATGTACTTTGCTTTGACAACTAAACCTATTACCATAGATTAGATATGAGTTCTACATGACAAGTAGATTGTGTACCTAACAAAAGGTGTCAAGTAAGGCAAACACACTGATTTCATAATCGATGTCGAAGGTACCTTAAGACTTGGAGACAGAGTCTGTGTACCAGAGAGTGGGTAGAGTAGAAGGGTCGTACTGGATGAAGCTCATTAGACCAAGTACACGATGCATCCAGGAGGTGATAAGATGTACCAAAACCTCAAGAAGACTTACTACTGGTGGAGAAGTATGAAGAGAGACATAGCCAAGTATGTCTCAAAATGTCTGACCCGTCAATAAGTAAAAGCTGAACACATGAAATCCTCAGGGATGTTGCAACTGCTTCCAATCCCATAATGGAAGTGGGATAATATTGCAATAGATTTTGTGAGCAGCCTATCCAAAAATTGGAGGGGTCAAGACATAGTACGCGTGATTGTAGATTAGCTCACGAAAGTAGCTCATGTTCTACCCATCCAATCTATAGATACAATCGAAAAACAGGGAGAATTGTATGTCAAGGAAATAGTGAGGCTACAAGGTATACCCAAGGCCATAGTGTTAGACAAAGATTTTAGATTCACATCTTACTTTTGGCAGAGCCTAGAGAAAAAGTTAGGCAGTAGACTCACCATGAGCATTACCTTCCACCTTCAGATACATGGGTAGTTTGAGAGAGTGATACAGATACTTGAAGATATGTTGAGAGAGTGTGTCCTTCACTTCAATGGTAATTGGAACAAATACTTGTACTTAGCAAAATTTTCTTACAATAACAGTTACCAAGTGAGTATCAAAATGGCTCCATATGAAACTCTCTATGGCAGACCTTGTAGATCTCCATCTTGTTGGGCAAACTTTAAGGATCATGTACTTATAGGACCAGACCTAGTACGAGAGACGAATGAATAGGCGAAATAGATCGAAAAGGGGTTAACAACAACTTAGAGTAGGCAGAAGAGCTATGTGGATAAGAGGAAAACTCTAGAGTTTCAAGAGGGTGAAAGAGTATTCCTACAAATCGGCCCTCAAAAGGAGATTAAACGTTTTGGGATCAAAGGAAAACTATCACCAAGGTTCATTGGTCTGTTCAAAATACTTAGACTGGATGGTGAGTGTGCCTATGAGCTAGACCTACCAAATAGAATGTCCTCAATCCACAATGTACTCCATGTATCGATACTATGAAAGTATGAGCCAAACCCTTCTCACATCGTATATTGGGAGAAAGTCAATCTCCGAGATAATGCCACTTACGAAGAACCAGCCATTAAAATACTAGATCGTAAATTACAACATCTCAGAACCAAGGAAATTCCTCTAGTCAAAGTTTTGTTGAGACACCATAACCTAGAATAGGCTAGCTTGGAGTTAGGGAGCAAAATGCGAAAGAAATACTCGAACCTCTTCACCAGGAGTAGCTAGTTGGAAGGCATCATATAGGTATGTGATCACTCTGTAAATTTTGAAGACGAAATTCTTTTAAGGCAGGTAGATTGTAATAAGACAAGTTTTAGAAACAAAACAAAACAAAAAAAGTCACGTTAAGACTCGGTCCCCAAAATTGGGAACGAACACTTGCATCAAATAGGTGGTCTTCCCATGGGACTATGGTCCAGGTGTGGAGATCACAATCTTGTGATAAAAAGTTCCAAAAACTTCGCAAGGACGTGTTATAGCGGTCCCGAATCACAGTCTGCGATTACGAACAATGCTAAAACTGCGGTCTAGGACCAAGAATTGCGGTATTACGATTGAAATTGAGAATTGGAAGTTCCAAATCGCTGCTCTCTTAACATAAGCGTATAGAACCCTAATTGCACAAACCCATCCCACAAACAAACCCTAATTGCACAAGATTATCTCGCAGCCTCTCCTATAATGCTAGTCGTCTTCTATGATTCTTCCCTCTTCCCTTACACATCCTAGGTAATTTAACTCATTCCCTTTCTTCCTTGGTTGTCACTCAATCCAAAGAAGAAAAACTGTGCTATTACAAACGTTGTAGTTCCATCATAGAATCTGAGTCCTGGATCCAACATATCATATGGTAAGATTCAATTCTCAGACATTGTTACAAATTCTCTATTACGCTACCACAAGTATAGCCAATTGTAACAACTTATAACATGTTTCACTCTTTGCTGCATAGCAGAATAATAAAACTACTCATGAACATCTTTTGGAGACAAATAGACAAGGAACGACTAATGCAGAGGTATAAAACTCTTCCATCACTAAGATACCTATCTTTGAATCATAGGCTTGATGTATCATAGTCCCAGCATGAGGGAAATGGGAAATGCATTAACGAAGTGCGACTTCCTGAAATACCAAGGGAATATTGTAGTGCTGACATGATAGCACCCAATACACATGACAACAATTTGTGTGTATCCCCAACTAGGCCAAACTACGAGCGGCCGTATGAGACCCTCGAATTTGGAAAGTCATGAGGACTTTTTCCTTGGTTTCAGTATCCTCTTGGGTCGTGGTCTCAGAGGTAGACTTCTATTTTATAAAGATGTTGTGCCTGATTGTGTTCAGGACCACAATTGGGATACCGAGGGTGATTCACTCTTTTGGTTAATTCCTAATATCAGATGGTAAATTCCTGATATTAGAGTGCAACGGATAAACTGACTATATGTTTGAAATGCCCTAATGATTTGAAACTGTTTGCATGTTTCGTATGCTCGTTTGTATAATGCTATTGATGTGTAGGGGAGATCCACTAGGCTTTCGAGGTCATCCCATTTTTATTTTATAGGTACTCATGAGCCCAACGCTCAATGAGGATGCAGACCGAAGACTAGAGGAGGTATAGAAAGAGAGAGTGATATTTTGTGTTAAACTATCTCTCTGTTTTGTACAGTTTTTACGATGTATATTTTGAATTTGGACCAGAGGGTCATGTATCATATTTTTGTTTATATATTCACAGGAATGTTTTACCATCTTGAACATTGTTTTATTTTGATTGATAAACTGATGGTTTTTAGTTATTGTATGTTAAACAGTGTTCAATGATTTAGAAGGATTTGATCCGAAAAGTACTTCCACTACTATTATCTTGATTTCTAGTATAAATATGACTTTGAACATCCGGTGAATTTGATTTGAAGTTAATTGCTTAGTGAAGCATGAATAAAATGGTTATTTGAAATTAAGAAATGATTTAAACCTCGTGTATAGAGGTTTGTGGAAAGATGATGATGACTGTCGCACGCCCGGTGCCTCGGCAGACAACGCGTCGAGCTTGGAGTTGCGCGACACCCGACGATGAGGCCTTACATTGACAGACATGATGTCCGGTCTGGGGGTCGGGGTGTGACAGATTTTTGGTATCAGAGCTCAATGTTCGATAACACTGGGCATGACTAGATTTTTCCTGGCCGAGTAATACCAGATGGAACTGTTTTTAAAATAATGTTATTGAAATGAAAAGAAAATTTTCACCAGATTGATTTTCACTGGAAATAAGTTCAATCTGATTTGTTTTGAAAAGAGAGTTAATAAAAGAAATTCACTAGTAACTATGTGGCTAGAAGTCTAGTGTAACACCCTGCCTCCCAAGTCCCATCTTCCACGTCATCTAACGGTTCAACTTTCTTTGATAAAAAAATCTCGGGATGCCTGGGAGATGGGCTCGTGCTACATTTTCTTCTTCTTACACCCAAATGCATTAGGGTTTATGTGTACATTAGTCTATGTACCAAATGACACCATGGTAATTAAAATTCTTCATTTATTCATTCAAAAATTTCGAGTACAATAATCCATTACAGTGAAAAATAAATTCAAAGCTGAAATACATGATTTAGTTTGGGCCGATGCGCCCTACATTGAAATAAAGAAAACTTTCAATAGGTAAATCTCATCGCAAGTTGATTAATTCCCTGTGATGTAAAAAATAGGGGGTAAGCTAAAGAGCCCAGTGAATCATTCAATCTATTTAATCCATTATTCCAACCAGACAATGCAAGCATATCAAACACTTTCAGAGATTAATTCGATTCAACTAATATATTAATTCAGTCGTAATTTAGACCGAACGGGAATACCCTCTGTGATCCAGATCTAGGGAGAGAGATCAATTCTGAAACTCAAACCCATTTCTAGTGGGATCATTCTTGAAACCCGTTCCATGCTGGTGTCAGTTTTGACAGCCAGTTCCAATTCTACATGGAACACAGAAAGTCCCCTGTCCGGTATGTGGTTAAACTCTCATTTAATCTGACTTTTGTGTGCAAGAGCATAGTAGATAAATATTTCAACAAAAATTAAACATACCACAGTATAACATTATAAATCAACAAAATCACAGATTTTTGATTTCTGATGTAGAAGATCGTACGAGACGCAACTACAGAGCATACTCTCTCAAACAGGAAGACGACTTTCGATTTCTGATGTAGAAGATCGTACAAGACGCAACTACAGA
>JAJIYU010020034.1:0-10562 GCA_030144865.1 Tinospora cordifolia | reverse complement strand
ATTGATTGATGAACTTATGATGAGTATAAATAGATAAACTCTAAAACATATAAATGGAAACTACAAATATAAAAACATAAAAGGTGGAGTATAAGATATTATGAATATAAAGTATATTATAATATCTTATTTATATAGTATAATATATTATAATATATTATATATAGTAATATATAATATATTATAATATTTCATACATATTCGTAGTAACATCCTCCCTCAAACATAAGATAGTAAAGAAGAAATCATCTTAAATTTGTCATCTAAATCTCAATGTCGGCTGGTGGTAGGAGCAAATGCATTGACAATAACAGAAGTACATTGAAGGAAAAGCAAGTGCAACAATAACACATACTAAAAAAAAATGCAACACAACAAGAAGTAGCGGTATTGTGGCAAAAAGAGCGTGAGCAATAGCACACGAATAGCATTGAACAACAAGTGGCATAGAACAACCTAAACATGGTATCAAACAACTTTAAAATGGCATAGATAGCCTACAAATAACATAGAACAACCATGAATGGCTTAGAACAGCCTAACATGGCATCAAACAACCCCGAATGGCATAGAACAGCTGCAAATGGCTTAAAATGGCCTAAAAATAGTATAGAACAACCATGAATGGCTTAGAACAACCTGCAAAATGAAGGGAAGTCAAGATCTTTTAAGACTGATAACTAAAATAACCTCTTCATTTATTTTGCCCAATTGATTTATAGCCTGTTAACTAACTAAGATTCTCGCTCAAGCCGCAAATAGCTTAGGAGCAACCTGCAAATGGAATAGAATAGCTGCGAATAACAAAGAACGACCACGAATGACATAGAACAACAAAAAAAGGTAGCACGACATCAACTTGAAAATAAACTTAGCAATGGTGCGTGATAAATCTGAACATGAAAACAAAAAACTGTAGATCTATATCAAACAGTAGGTGGTAGTAGTGGCAATGGAAAACAACTGCAAATGGCTTAAAATAGCCTACAAATAGTATAGAACAACCACGAATGGCTTAGAACAACCTGCAAAATGAAGGGAAGTCAAGATCTTTTAAGATTGATAACTAAGGTAACCTCTTCATTTATTTTGCCCAATTTATTTATAGCCTATTAACTAACCAAGATTCTCGCTCAAACCGCAAATAGCTTAGGAACAACCTGCAAATGGAATAGAATAGCTGCGAATAACATAGAACGACCACGAATGACATAGAACAACAAAAAAAAGTAGCACGACATCAACTTGAAAAATAAACTTAGCAATGGTGCATGATAAATGTGAACATGAAAACAAAAAAATGTAAATCTATATCAAACAATAGGTGGTAGTAGTGGCAACGGTGAGTTGCAGCACCAACAACAGTTTTAGCAGTGATGGTACAATGAGATTGTAGTGGTGGTGGTGAGGATGTAGTTCGCAAATAGAAGGGAAGATGGTTATATGTAATGGCTAGCACCGTCAATTGGTTGGCAGTGATTTCAGCCAACCAATGGCCAACTAAACACTAGGAAACCAAGAGAGAAAAAATATAACACCTCAATTATTAGTCCTTTTTGTTTTTGTCACATCGGGGTCACACAAGGAGAAGCATGCCCGTTCTACATTTATTATTGTACACTTGTCACCTACCGAGAACAGGGACGTTACTATTCCCACTTTCAAATCATATTCAACAAATTTTGGACACACTAGATCTCATCTAAATCACTCATCTGTCTCTAAACTTACCAAGAAATAACCCATGGAAATATACAGAGATAATCAAATAAATAAGTTTTGAACTTTGACATTTAAGACTTAATGAAACCTGAAACAAGGTCTCCAAAAGAAATCTCTAAACGTGGCCTAAGTGGCCGAAATCTAAACCATAAAGGAAATTAATAATGTAAATCAGTCTGGAGGACCATATGTCCAATCTATATAGACTAATCAAATGAAAATGACCTAAATCAACCTCCACTATGAGGTTAACAAGCTGTAATACCCTGAAAACTCCATACCAAATGAAACAAAATTCAAGGTCTATTCAGTAAAATTTGGGTGCAAAATGAAACCGAGCTCGTTTCAAGGCTAAATTTGGCATATTCTAAAATTCTCATTTAGTGACCTTTAGGAATCCAAAATCACTTGAAATGAAGCAAAGTGACTTGAAATGGCCAATTGAACAACATATCCGAAAATTAGCTCAATTGGTCAAGATTAAGGCTCTCATTTGCCAAACACCCTTCAAGGATTTAAATTAGGAAAGAAGTGGCATTTAGCGTACTTTGAAGATTCGGAATAACTCGAAATTCTATGGGATGGCATAAACTAATGAGACACACAACATATCCAAAAATTGCGACAATTGGACAAGATTCGGGTGAGTGCCTTCAGTGGGCTCTAAATTATGAATGTTTCTAAAGAAAATCACTTTGGGCCAAACTATACCTTAAAATTTGTGTCTTGATCATGTGGTTCCAAAACTATTGGTTATACACCTAAATTCCTAGTGGTTAGGGAGATATTACATTTTATTAAATTTATGTGTACCCATGAAGGTATGGCCACCTAAAGCATATGCAAGTCACATGGATGGACCACCATAATCGGGTGCACCCCGCCCTACTCAACTACCATGGGACATCTTCCCTTATTTGATTCCATGAAACATGATCCAATGTACCACACAAGTGATTCAGTACACCACCCATATGAGACGTCCCACCTAGGATTTGGAAATCCATGAAGAGTGATTCCATACACCAAGCTACGTGTTCATGTGCTCCATGCCTCACCTAAGCAAAATCGGTCCACCCATGCACATGTGTGTGTGCACACATGTGAATTTAATCTAATTAGAACGGTTTGAAATCTGAATTGATGCTCACTTACAAACCCTAGCCATCACCCCCACACAAGAAACCAAAATAGAATGTATATAAAAGAGATCTGGCTATAACGCTAAGATTGGATACCTTTCTCTAATAAAAACACCACCTTTGCTCAAGCCTAGATTAGAGAGTTCCTTAAGGCTCAAATTTGAAATCAAAATATGATATGGTGCATCTCATGTTATGATGCTATGCTCACTTGGCTAGACGTTTAAAAGAGAAGAAAAGAAAACATGCCTTATTTGCCTTGTGTGATGAGCAAGCAAGAGAACCAAGAAGGTTCAAAGAAAATATTCTCTCTTACTATGGGACATCCAGCATGGATATAAAAGGGTTCTAGAATGAATATATCTTTTGAATTAGAATTAGAATTAAGCTAAAGAATATTCCTTTATACCATAACAAAATTGGCAAGTTTAGTGATCCTCATGCATACTTACCTCTTTCACACTCTAGATGTTTGGAAGCTTGCCCAAACATTAAGAGCTGCCCTAGCTGCTCAAGAACTACCAAAGGACATCCCATATGCTCATGAGCACCTATATAAACCCCCTAAGTTGCACACAATTCCTTATTCCAAGAACAAGAGAGACTCCCTATTGTGCTCTCAAACTTCTTCTTCTTCTTCTTTACCTCTTTTCTCATTTTCTTTTGTGCATAAGTGAGAGGCTTTTGGTTTCAGTATTTTGTGATTAGTAGAGAGTTGTTTTGTTGAGATTCAGAAGTGCTAAAGCAAAGGAAACCTCTGCTGGAAATTTTGGAAAAATGTCTCTTAAGGTGGAAGTTGTTTCTCTTAAATACCTTTTTCTTGTTTAAACCATTAGTATGTTTATTTATTTATGAGATTTTTTTTATGAAATTTATTTAGTATAATTTTAGTTTTCAGTATTTATGCATGTTTTTTAGTTTGAATTCATTTATATCCATGTATGCATGATGAACATCCCTTGCTAGTACCATGTTCTTAGGGGTTATCTAAATGCTCGATGCATATGGTGAATAGTGAATGTTATGTTCTATGAAATTTTAAATTTATTTTCTTTTTAATGCCATATTCTGAAATATTTATTTATATTTCATTGTTATGGGATTTAATATGAGAGTATGGTGATCTTAACCATGCACCATCATAGTAGACACATGGTTGTTATGGGTGTTCTCTTCTTATGATTAGTTCCTAAGGTTTGTAATACCTAAGTGATTGGTTGGTGGGTTTGAGTCGCTAAGTCCAAAGTCTAATGAAAATAACTAAGAAAGGTCATATTTCACTCTAAGGAGTCACTTAGTTGAGAACATCAAGGGTTAAAAAACTCTTTTGGTCTAAGTTTCAACTTTACACAACTTGATGCTTGAAACGTCTAATGTTTGTTAGTGTTTGAATTATGAATGTGTTAGTGATTTGAATATGAAAATGGTTGTTTAAGATCCACTGAGCTTAGTGCTTACCCTTTCTTTAACATTTTTTAGGAAATTGAATATGTTAGGACTTGAGACATCTCCTTTAATTTTATTTAGAAAATTTCTATGTAGGGCATATTTGCCCAGTTTTGTTATGAATTCCGCTGTAACCATTTTAAGTTGAAGATTTATGAAATTTTATGATTCAATAAAAATTTAGAATTTCCTTTATCACTTATAATGTGGCCTTGTTAAAATTTAGTTGGGTTATGTACTATTATTTTGCATTAAGTCATGGGATAATAGGAATAGAAAGTCAAGTATATGTCACTTGTAAAGTAACACCGGGCCCGGCCTACCTTGTGGTTAAGTCCATTGTTTCAACAGTGGGAATAAAAAGTCAAGTGTGTGTTACTTGTAAAGTAACACCGGGTCCGACCCACCTTGTGGTTAAGTCCAAACATTCATAAAAAGAATACGAGGGTCGGGGTGTTACACAAGCTAACTAGTAAAAATATCCTAGAGATGTTGGTTAGCCAGCACTGTCTTAAATATCACTTGAAATAAAAAGTGGGGTGAACTCGAAAGCCTAGTGGATCATATACGGTACATCAATAGCATTATTTAAATTTAACAGAGAATATGCAACCACTTATCAAACATTAGACGTTTCAAATATTAGGTTATTCATAGTCGTTAATTAAACCGAAAGGCCTAACCCTAGTGTTCTCTCATCATCATCATAATAAATGAAAAGAGCGAAAGTGCAAGATATGCCAAATTTCATAGTGGGATTTTGGTTATATATTATAGTGGTTAACTTAACATTAATGAGGAGAACTGTAGCAACCTGTATTTTTGGACATTGAGTCAATGGGTTTGATCTATAATTTTATGTATGAATTAATGATTTACAAATAAAAATATGTGATTTTACAGTAATTTTATTAATTAATTAATGAGTGTATTAAATAGAAAATAAATGAATAATAATAATTGATATTCATAATGGGAGCTTAGTTAGAAAAAATGAAAGCAATAAATAGCATCGTGAATTAATTCTTGGATATATATATATATATATATAAAGATAATTATGATGAGTTGGTTGGATAAATAAGAAATTCTGAAAAAAAAACATGTTTAAATTGGATAGAGCAAATATGAGGTGGATAGATAAGATATTATCTCAACATTTAATACACGAGACCCACCAAATGAGCTCTATAGAAAGACTTGCTTCTTTTTTTCATGCTCACAACACTTTCTCATCTGAGAAGAGAAATCCAAGGGAGAAATGGAGAGAAGAGAGAGAGAGAGAGAGAGAGAGAGAGAGAGAGAGAGAGAGAGAGAGAGAGAGAGAGAACAAAAAGGGAAGAAAAATGAAAGAAAAAGGGAAAAAGCTACAATTTTCTCAAAGATCTGTCGCTTTGAGTAAATTATTTTCACATCTTTTTAATTCAAAATTATTATGGAAGTTATGAATTACAATTTTGCTACTTTAGTTTTCAATAGAAGTATTATTCTATTGTGTGACCAAAAATTATGGTGTATTTTTACGAGGAATAAAACTACATGTGATATATATCATTGTGTTCAGATCAACGAGTAAAATATAAATATATAATTTATTAGTACTCATATAGGCCCCAAGAATTTATATAGTAATTAAAAGTCGACACATAGGGAGTATACCTATTTACACTGAAATTTTAGTTGGTGGATACTAAAATATCCAGAATGAAATTTCGAACTCAATGACGCTAAAATTAGAATTTGAGGTCAATTAATATATTAAATTTGCATTTATGCAATTTGAGGATTAATGAATACAAATGTATAACAGGTTATATAATGTTAAACAATAGGAAAATGTTATACAATGTTACACACACACACACACATATACAATGTTGTATAACATTATGAAATACTTATTTGAAAAAATGCATACCATAGGAAATAATTAAAAATTTTCTATATACTATATTAACCTACTAAATTTGTGAAAAGGGTTGGTTATTGTATACCAAAAGTGGGACACATGTCGAGAGTATAGGTTTTTGGTATTAAGTCAGGGCTTTATCGCACCAATTGATCTTGTTGACCATGTCGACCTTGTGGATCATACAAATCAGCGAGTGTTAGGCTTGGTTAGAGTGGACTGTAATGACCAAAATTGACCAAATCTATAAATGGACCACAATGACTAAGTCAATCTTTTGATTAATCAAGGACCATGTAGTTAGATTTCAGCTAAGTTTCATATAGATATTAAGAAACCACGTTGATTATGCAGGATCAAACGTTAGCGGGACGCGACCAGTTAGGAGAAGAACATCGAGAGCTGAGCATCCTTGTGAGTAGTGTTTCTAATTTATCTCTTAAACTTGTTATTCTATTCATGAATGAAATATTATTATATATTGCAACGAATTTACAATCTTTAAACGAGTTTTTAAATGAAAATATGCACCGAATCTTGAGGTCCGATGGTACGGGTTAGGGTATTAGATGTGGTTGAGCTTTGAAGACTAGATGTCACTGGACCTAGAGGTACATTCTGTGCGGGTTCTCAATTGGCCCACTTACTGAGCATATAAGGCAGCCATACATGAAATATGTGCTGGCGGATCCTTATGATGTTGTATGGAATATGCCTAACTATCTGGTAAGCCTGTTCGAGTGGATTAATTATTGCCTTGAGGTTAGTAAGAGCCTCAGCATATGTATTCATCATGAAAATCGTTTTCAAAATGAAAGGTGCATGACTGCATTGTGAATTTTAGAATTCATTAATTGTGGCATTCACTTGCATAATATAATTTGTTCATGCATACATAACATTGTTTTATAGAATTCCTCTTTCAAGTTATAGGTTAAACTACATTACTTCCTAAGTCGTTGTGAACAAATTGGCTCACCACTTTAACATTTCAGGTTCTTCTGCTATGGATAAAGGGAAAAAGGTGGTGTAGGGTAGAGCAGAATTCTTGGATTATTTTAGTAGGTTCTCTATGCAGTTCATTATTTAGATAGTTAGTGTTATGTATAGGGGGTAAGGAAACTATTACAAATTTTGACTAAGACGCTTCTACTATTGCTACATTTAAGGAAATATATATATCATTAACTTTTGTTTGGTTTAAATTTCTACTATAATTAGTTATTTATCTACTTATGCATCTCTTATGATTACTCTGATGATGTTGTGTATGGGGTGTAAAAGCAACTTAACAGTGTTTTGGCAAGTTCGGCTTGCGAATGGGTTTGTCAGGGCACTGTGTTGGTAGGTTCACCCTTCATCCTAGGGAAAGGGTCCCGACAGGGACCTACCAAAATGCATTCATATAAAAAGGATTGCTTATTCCTTCATTCTTCATTCTCTCAAGTTGCATTTGGAAAAGAAAGAAAAAAAAGAAAAACAAAAATCCAAGAGAGAAAAGGAAAAGAAAAGATAGGGCAAGAATGAGAAAAAGAGGAAGAAAAAAGAAAGAAAGATATAAGGAAAAAACCCCATTTTCTTGAAAATCTATCACTTTGAGTAAATTATTTTCACCTCTTTTCAATTTAGAATTGTTATGAAAGTTATGAATTACAGTTTTGCTAGTTTAGTTTTCAATAGAAGTGTTACTCTATTGTATGACCTAAAACTAGGATATATTTTCATTAATAATAAAATTACACGATGTATATATCATTATGTTCAGATCAACGATTAGAACATAGATATATAATTTGTTAGTACCCATGTAGGTCCTAAGAATTTATATCGTAATTAAAAGTCGCCATATAGGGGGTATACCTATTAAAACTAAAATTTTAGTTGGCAGGAACTGAAATGTCCAAAATAAAATTTTGAACTCAACAACACTAAAATTAGGATTTTTAGAGTCAATTGATATATTAAACTTGCATTTATGCATGTATTACCCTAAAAACTCCATTCCAAATGAAACGAAATTCAAGGTCTATCTAATGAAATTTGGATGCAAAATGAAACTGAGCTCGTATTAAGACTAAATTTGGCAGGTTCTAAAACTCTCATTTAGCGACCTCTAGGAATCCAAAATCACCTTAAATGAAGCAAAGTGACTTGAACTAGCCAATTGAACAACATATCCGAAAATTAGTTCAATTAGTCAAGATTAGGGTTCACATTTGCCAAACACCCTTCAAGGGTTTAAATTAGGAAAGAAGTAGAATTTAGGGTACTTTGAGTGTTTGGAATGACCCAAAATCCCATGGGATGGCATAAACTAACAAGACACATGACATATCCAAAAATTGAGACAATTGGCCAAGATTCGGGTAAAGTACCTTCAGTGTGCTCTAAATAAAGAAATCTTCTAAGAAAAAATGCCTTGGGCCAAACTATACTTTAAAATTTGTGTCTTGATCATGTGGTTCCAAAACTATAGGTTATACACCTAAATTCCTAATGGTTAGGGAGATATTAAATTTTATTAAATTCATGTGAACCCATGAAGGCATGGCCACCCAAAGTATGTGCCAGTCACATGGGTGGAACACCATGATGGGGTGCACCCCACCCTACTCAACCACCATGGGAGGTCTTCCTTTATTTGATTCCATAATACATGATCCAATGTACGACACAAGTGATTCAATACACCATGCATATGGGACATTCCACCTAGGATTTGGAAATCTGTAAAGATTAATTCCATGCACTAAGCTAGTGATCATGTGCTTCATGCCTCACCTAAGCAAAACCGATCCATCCATGTACATGTGTGTGTGCACACATGTGAATTAACCGAATTAGAAAGGTCTAAAATCTGAATCGATGCTCATAAAACCCTAGCCGTCCCACATCCACAAGAGAGAATAAAAAATGGAAAGTTTCCTCTCCCATTTTGGTGCCTAAATTGAGTAATTCTCACATATGGGACGCTACCCTTGGGTTTAAACCAAACTGGAGTGTTTCCGTAAGCTTAGATATGAATATTAGACTGCGTTATGGTGTCCCCTCAAGACTAATAGCATACTCCCCATGCTCAACATCCAAAGAAGAGAGATTTCCATTATATACTAAGAGTGATGCCCAAACAAAGGAAATAGACAAAGGAAAGATTCTTGCTCACATGTACTTGCCAAACTAAACTAGAAACATGTTATGCTCACTAGATCACGTTCCAACTAATATTAGCATTATTCTAAGTTTGAAAATATTCTTTGACATTAATTAAGAAATTTAATAGAGAACTAAATCATGGCTCATAAGAAAATTGACTGGTTTAGATAATCCTTGTACACACTTACTAGGTCTTCCTTTTAGTGTTTGAAAAGCTGCCCATGCTGTCCAAGCTACCCTAGGACGTCCTCCTTGGCTCTGGGAAAAAAACTATAAATACCCCTCTAACTTGCACCCAATCCCTCATTCCAAGAACAAGAGAGATTCCTCACTATAGTGCTCTCAAACTTCTTTTTCTTCTTTCCTTTTTGTTTTCTTTTGTCCAAAGGTGAGTGACTTTTAGTTTCAGCATTTAGTAATTAGTAGAGAGCTGTTTTGCTAAGATTCGAAAGTGCTAAAGCAAAGGGAAGCTCCTATGAAATTTGGGGAAAACACCTTATCTAAGGTGAAAGTTGTTTTCTTGAACACTCTTTTCATATTTGAGCCATTAGCATGTTCATTCTTATGTGACGTTTTTGTGTTTTTCTGAAAATCATGATGCACGTTTCAACTTCTATTTTTCAATATTTGTGTATTTTTCAATTTTGATGAATATTCAAGATCATGCATTTATGATGCTTATTTCATGTTTGCATTATGTTTAGGAGTTATTCTAAAGTTTGGTGTATGATATTGAATGGTGAATAAATTGTTTTGCAATTTATTAAATTCTAAAATTTATTTCTAGCTTGTTCTTATGATCTGAAATTTTATTTGCATTTCATGAATATGGGATTTAAGATGAGAAGATGGTGATACAAACCACGTATCATCATAGTAAACACATAGTTGCTATGGGTGTTCTCTTCTTCTGATTAGTTCATAAGGTTTGTAATACCTAAGTGATTGGTTGGTGGGTTAGAGTCCCTAAGTCCTTGTAATACCTAAAATTTTAGTGACATAATAACCAAAATTTGAGTTTAAAACACATTTTATTAACACATATATGTTTATATTTATATATAAATACATACATACATACATATATATATATATATATATTTGTCATTGGTATGCAATTAATTAGTTAGCATAGAAGTATAAAGGAATATACATTGATTAATATTAGACATATAGAATTGTTGGATAAA
>JAJIYU010020033.1:0-10570 GCA_030144865.1 Tinospora cordifolia | reverse complement strand
ATTATTAATAAATTTTGATATCCAAAAATAATTAATAGAAAGAAATAAATAAATAAATATGTGTGTGTGTGTGTGTGTGTGTGTGTGTGTGTGTGTATGTATGCATGTATGTATATATATATTTAAAAAAATAATTTTTTCAAAACGATTTTAATTTCCAAAACAAGAGGTAGGACTTTCTATATTAATTAAAATTAAAAAACTTACTTGATCAGCCACATTTTTTTTCTAATCCTTGCCTAAAGCATCTACAGATTAGGTTCTAATACCACCTTTGTAACACCCCAACTCCCGAATCTGTCACATACGTCATTGGTGACGTGGTTGTCTCGTAGCTTGAGACATCATTACCTTTAAATGCAGTCAATCATGTTTTCTATCCGAAAATTGGGGATATTACTTTTTTCCTTGCATCATCTGTCACATCTGCTAGTTGTACCAGATCATATCCCAAGGTATAAAATAAAGTATAAATATACTTGCTTAGAAACAGAATAGCAATAACCTTGGGATTACACAATAACTGAAGACATTAATTTATTATTAGAGTTATGAACAATCTTGTGGGCTCCATAGCCAACTTTTGATAATATAAATATTGTCTGGCCTAATGACTGAAAACTGACATGATCAAATATAGTAAGTCACATGCCCTACCATTCAGTTCATTTTCTAATATCCTCATACTGTGAGGCACACTATTACTGATTTACATTGATTTGCTAGGAGCAATATCTTCAATAGTTACCTAAAAAAGAGTAAGTGGGGTGAGTTCAAGAGTCCAGTGGATCATACACAGTATATCAATAGCATTATTTAAATCAAACACTAAACATACAAACATTTATCATTCATTAGGTGTTTCAAACATTTATTTATCAACAGTCATTAATTAGACTAAAAGGGGTTAACCTCTGTGCTCCAGATCTAGAGAGAGAGATCAATCCTAAAACTCAAACCCTTCTCTGTGAAGTGGAATCATTTCTCAAATTCAATTCACTCTGGTGTCAATCTAGACAACCAGTTCTAATTCTGCATAAAACACACACAAAGGACATCCGTCCCCGTGTCGGTACATGGTTGAAATCTTTATTTAATCTTATTTTCGTGTGCATAGCATAATAGAATAAATATTTCAACAGTATTTAAACACTCCATCAGTATGACATCATAAATCAACATTTGCATAAATAAAAATAATGACTTTCGATTTCTGATGTAAAAGATCGTACAAGACGCAACTACAGAGCATTCTCTCTCAGTCATAAGCAATATAAATTATGAGAAAGGAAAGAATTTCACAAATCATTTAATCAATATCGTTGCATACTTTTAAACATTCAAACGATATAAACATCACATATTCAACATTAAAATTCAAATAATACTAGAGAGTAAGGTAATCACTTCCACCTTGATCTTTGTATTGTTATTCTCCCTTATTTTGAGTCTTCGTCTATCAGTCTTCAGGATCTATGTTTTGATAATGTGATTTAATAACTGTCTTTGAACAGTACATATGTACAATATCGTATATATAAACAGTACCGTATATATGAACAGTACATATTTGTGAACAGTAAATATGAATAGTACTAAATAGTAACAATGAATAGTACCATATGAACAGTATCGTACTTGTGAACAGTAGACTATGTATACGTGAATAACGACATCTCCAATCTTAAATAGAGACTAGGGTAGAGTTATTATACCTGTTTTGATTAGTAGAGCCTTCTTGTTGCTTCAGAAGAGGTGCCCAACAATAGATCTTCACTACTGCTATTTAGAAACTGGAGTTTTTCCTTTTCCACTACTATATTTGTTGTTTAGAACAGTCAAATAACAAGAGAAGAAAAGAGAGTAAGCAAAGAAATTATTTCTTTCTTGTTGAAATGAATTTTCAAAATGAGAGGGGGGAGGGTTGGTATAGATTTTTTGGCAGAAAAGGACGAAACTGTACAGTAGTTAATAGTTTGTTACTGTAGCTATAGTGCTCGTTACTGTAGCTACAGTAACCGCCGAAAGTTAGTTTGTCCGCCGACAAAATAGTACCTGCTACAATACTTACGCTACAATAACCATATATTTGAACAGTAAATTTCTTTACTTGAATTTCAGGTATTACAAACAGTTATCAGGCAAGTATAAGAACGGCTCCGTACGAAGCCGTCTATGGGAGGCCCTATAGATTACCAACTTGTTGGGCTAAATGAATAATCAGGTGAAACAAATTCAGAAGCGACAAACCAGTGCACAAAGTAGACAGAAAAGTTATGCCGATAGAAGAAGAAGACCTCTAGAATTCTACTTAGGTGATAAAGTGTTTCTGAGGATCAACCCTCATAAGGTAATTAAATAATTTGGAATTACAGGAAAACTAGCACCTAGATTCATTTGACCCTTTGAGATTCTCAGGAAGATCAGAAAATGCGCCTACGAGTTAGACCTTCCAAATCAAATGTCCTCAATATACAATGTATTTCATATATCAATGCCAAGGAAGTACGAACCAGATCCCTCCCACATAATTTGTTGGGAAGAGGCGGACATCCAAAATAATGCCACGTATGAAGAAATTGTGGTTAGGATTCTCGATCGCAAGGTACAGAACCTGAGAACAAAAGATATTTCCTTAGTCAAAGTTCTCTTAAAACATCATGGAGTAAAAAAGGCAACTTGGGAGTTGAAAAGTGAAATACAGCATAAATACCCAAACCTCTTCACTAGAACTGTTTGACCAAGCAACACTTACATACATTAATGCAGATTCCGAGGACAGAATTCTTTTATGGAGGGTAGAATATAATATCCCAAAAATTTGTATAAAATTTGATAAATAAATTTAAATAAAATGAATTCAACTTTGTAGAATTTATAATATTTTTAGATATAAATTATATATATTCTAAGGTATAAAATAAAGTAGGTGAACTAGAATTAATTAAGAAAACTACATAGAAATTTTGATGCAACTTAAACCATCTAAAAATTTATAATAGAAACCTGTGCATAGATACATGCTAAATATATAAAAATGTGTATAAAAATTAATTAAAATACTATATAGAAATATGTATAAATATATGTGTACAATTTTTATAAGACTCTACATAGCATATTTTATATGTAGAATAAGTTATATATATATAACTTATTCAGATGCAAAGCCATAAATATTGACTTTAAGATCCCTGATGACTTTAAGATGAACCCATTATAATGACACATTAAATGTAAATTTAATGCATGCACAGAAACCACAATGATTTAATGGATGCATGCGCAGAATGTAGATTAAAATGTAGATTTAATGCATTCATTTGGAAATTCGACGTGCAAATTCACGCACGAGCGAAGCACAAAAAAACAAAAAGAAAAAGAAGACGCTGAAAATCCGAGAATTCGTATCATACGAATTCGCCGCGAATTCATGCGCATGGGCTCGCAAAAAGAAAAGATGATAAAAGAGATAAAAAGGAAGAAAATTGGAAAAAAATGATGGACCATGGATTAACAGCATAGTATGATTAGGACTTTAGATTACCACAAAAAATCATAGAAAAAATTCTAATTTCAAACTCTAAACCTTTAGTCGCCCTAATCAAATAAAAATAGAAGTTTTCTACGTTAGAAAAGCAAAAAAAATTATAAAACTAACCCCCGAGTATATAAACCTCCCTACCTCACTCATTTCCAAAGTAAAAGCTGATAAGATCCCTCTTACTCTTTCATGGCCTCCTTCTTGGCCAATCTGGTCCCTTTTTTCTTTTCTTGAACTATTCTAAATAGCCTGCAGAGTAATAGCAAAAGAGTGTTGTATAAATCTAGTACAAACAAGGGGGAAGATCTACAAGATCGAAAGAAAGGTCAGAAGGAAGCGATCTTAAGGTGAAATAATTTTTACTTTTTAATTTATTATTTTGATTCAAATAAGGCTTGCTTGTGCTGTAAGTTTAGTGTTTTACATGCCTTTTTAATATATGCACTTAAATTATTATTTTGTTCATGACTGAGAGACTTTACTCTATAGTTGCGTCTTGTACGATCTTCTATATCAAAAATCAAAACTTATCCTTCCTGTTTTATTTTAAATGTTGATCTGTGGTGTGATGTTATACTGTTGAAATATTTAAATTATGGTTAAGTCGTTATTTGTTATGCTCTTACAATTAACAAAAGATTAAATAGAGATTTTAACCACATAGAAGCACGGGGTCGAAGTTGCACCGTGAGCATTCCAAACAGGAATCATGAGGAAATAGAGAGTTCGAAATTGATCCTACCTCACTTTAATGGGTCTGAGTTCAATATAGTAGTTCTTTCCCTAGGGTTGGAATGTTGGGGGTATCATTTTAGTCTTTAATGACAACAGAAACAATAAATTGGTTGAATCATTTTATTCTTTGTAAGTAGTTGTTGTGCATGTTTTATTTTGTCGAAATAATGAATTAAATATTTGAGATGATTTACCTGACTTTATAGCTCACCATTTATTTTTAATATTTTAGAAATTTTATTATTAAGGCTGCATGGGAGTAAATTTAATATGTAAAAAATTTTATTTAATCTCAATGTAGGGCATGTGGGCCCAAATTTATTTTATTTCATTGTAACGAAAGTTGAATTATTACTCTTGAAATTTTTTATTAAATAATAAAGGATTTATTTTATTTCATAGCCTCAATAATTTTTAAAAATTATTTGTACATAGATTAATGTACACAGGATATCTCATGGTTATCGAAAAAAATAGAATTAGGATAACGTAATACGAGCTCGCCTCTCAAATAGCCTAAAAATATCGAGGAAGAAAATACACCGTCAAATGACATGGGCCTAGGTGTGGGAGGCAGGGCGTTACACTATCCGAACTAACCCTAATTCTATAAAAACCCAGCAAGGGCGCCCTCCATTCTCACTCTCATACAAACACGAGAATTTTTTTCTCTTCTTTCTTCTCCTAACTATCTTCCCATCCTTCCTTCGTCCCTAAACTGTTCCACACAGCAACTCTAGTAACAAGTGAAAAGCAAACCCAAAAAGCTGCATCACAGTGGGAGTTCAAGTAATTGAATCTTCTAGACATTCTAAAGGCAAAATTGGGACCCCTAATTGGTTGATCAATTCTATTCTTCATTCTTTTAGGATTAAATTACTCTGTTAGAAATTTCTAAGATTTTGGTTTACTCCTACCATCAAATCAAAACCCTTGAAGGAGTCAAGAAGGATCTTTTGGAGCATACAAGAGAATTGGTTGATCAAAGAAGGTATAACGAATCTATCTAGTCTCAATGCATGGTTCGTAGTCTAGAGTTTAAGGTATTAAGATGGCAAGGACATAGAAAAACAAAGAATGGGAGAAACATGCACGAAAGTCTATTTTTCATGTTGATTATCCTAGTACTGCACTCATTTCTTCTTCTGTTGTTTGCACTCTCATTTTGGTTACCACGGTAATGAACTGTCTTTTCTTCATTTTATTCTCTTTGATCTACGCTGGTTACCGCTGTACTCTACTGTGATACTGTGACCATTCTTCCATATTCCCTCTGGTTACTACAGTAGCCTGCCACGATAATGCGACTGTGTTCCTCTTCTTATTTCTTACTCATGCATTCTGATTACTGTGGTATTTCTTTCTTCTACCGCAATAGACAGAAGCAAGACTACACTTAAACTCATCTAGTATGATAGACTTGCACATTATATGTCATATAGAATAGAAAATCATTAGGATATGGTTTAGAAGCATTAGAAACACATTAATCACTAAGAATAATGAATTGATTCTTGATCTTTACGGTTGAAGATTCGAAAAGGACTTGGAATAATGGTACAAGACTATAAGGAACTGAGCATTAAGGTGGATATGATTTCTGGATTTTAAATTATTATCGTAATATCCCTAAATTTTAAATAAATAACAAAAAATAAATAATGATAGATATAATATTTTGAATCATAATAATTAATAAAGAAATAAAATAAAATAGTCTTTAAGTATTAATAATAATAATAATAATAATAATAAATAGAAATAATAGTAGTAATAATAATAAAAATAATAATAAGTATTGACGACAGCAAAATTAGCATATTGGAAATATTTATATAAGTAGAATAATGATAAAGAAATAATAAAAATAGTAAAATAAAATTATAAAGAAATAAATAAATAAAATCACATTGCATATATTTATACATGTACATAATTGCAATGTCAATAAATTATATATAGAGATGAAATTGTAACTCATTAAATTAGAAACTCATTAAATTAGAAATTCATTAAATTAGAAACTCATTAAATTGAAAATTCATTAAATTAGAAATCCATTAAATTAGAAACTCATTTAATTAGAAAACAATTATAATTATTATTTAGAAATACATTTCAATAGGAATCTTAATTGCACTGAAATTGGAAACTTCCCTCATATTAAACCTATTCCAATTAGCTAGATATTTCCTTCCATATCAAATTAGAAACTTAATTAGTTCTAATCCAAACTCAATTAGAAATCTCAAAACTATTATATTAAGGAGCAACCTCCTTCACTACGGCATGGTCTATATTCTCTTATATTCTAAGAGCAACAAGAAAGTCATTGTTGAAGCACGAAAATATTTGAAGAAAGAAAAACCAGCAAACATATGTATGGTTGAGAGTACGACATTGAAGATATTTGGTAGTTAAACATTCTAACAATCAAGGGTGGGGATGATCCATCACTTTTAAATATTATTATTTATTTTTAGTAATTATGACTTGTTATGTTGGATGTGTGTGTCTAAGCATGAGGTTTGAAAAAAATTATTTACATGCCAATTTATGTTAAGTGTCCTATATAATCTCATGTAATGTGGTATTTTCTATGATTTTTTTGGATTAAATGGAGTATGATGGCATGTGATGTTTATTTAATTATGTAGTTATTTTTGTCTCACTAAAGACAAACTAAAAAGATAACAATGCATTGAAAGGAGTCTTGGCCTAGCCTGAGAAAACTCAAAAGATCAAGTTTATGTCGCAACGACAGTTATTTTTGAAGTTTGAAGTTCGAGGAAAAGGTGATTTCACCTTGGATGGTTCATAACCTGAATGAGACAACATTCAAACAAATTAATGCTTGTAACGTAATATATTACACTTATTTGTAATCAAGCTTGACTTGATGCCATTACTAATTATAAATAAGAATAAAGAATTGTGTATGGTGATCTATTGGGCATTAGCTCGCCCTTTCTATTTTTCAGGTTTGAGTGATGCAGCTTAAGGGATAAGGACAACGTACCTTGCTAGTATATATATATATATATATATATTCTAGTAGTATTAGTTATATTTTATTTTATTTAATAGTGTTGGTTCAAATATGAGTCTGTACTAGTATTTTTTCAAAAATATATTAATTTATTTCTTTTGCAAGAACATAGTTATGTCGGGCATACTATGAATAAGGACATCATTTTATTTAATAATATTGTGAGTTAACTTTGGTAGGAATATTACTAATTAATGGCATATAAAAAAAGGATATTCTATTCTTTTGTGTCTACAAGAAGAAGAATTTCATGCATTTGACATTCTTGGTGAAATATTGTAATATGGTTCATATGAACCATGATAATTATAAGCACACACGGATCACAGTTGAATTGAAATTGTAGGCACAAAAGACTAGGTGCATGCAATGCTATGAACTCGTGAGTTAATGTAAAAGCATGTCTAGAATTGATACACTCACATCCCAATTAGATTGTTATGATAGATTGCATTCTAACATATGCTTGAAAATTGGGGTGTGAAAATTATGTTGATTTGAATAAAGTAGGCATGTATGCTTGTAAGCCTAGGAATCTGCTTCAAACTAAATATGGTCGTTATTCTTTGAATTGAATATGCGTGTTGACGGTTGGATTTATATGATCATTGAATATTGATGCATGAATTCAATGATATCATGATCTATGCTATATATGATCAAGTAACATGCCTATGATAGAGATGGAATGATATTACCATGCTTACATGTACTTCTTGAATTATATTCTAGATTTAACATGCTATTGTTTGATTTGTCACCAAATAAAGATTGATTAAGATTATAACTACATACCAGTACAATGTGTAACATTGGGTATCATCATGAGTGTGCTAACTTAGACTCTGCTTGCCAATTGTTTGCTTGTTTGATTTGCAACTATGAGTTTGGATTGACCCCGCTTCATGGATGAGAAGGGTTTGAGCGTTTAAATTAACCTGATTCCCTAGATCTAGAACACTGAGAAGAAATAACATCAGCTGATAAATAACCAACTTTTGAGTCACTCAATCCATGAAAACATTTGAAATGTATATTTATTTGATTAAAATAATGATTTGAATATTTGAGATGATCCACTGAACTATTTGAGCACACCCCTTCTTTTCTAACTTTTCAAGAAACTAGTGATCAAAACTTGGATGGCTAGTGGAAGTTTACCTTAGTTATTTATTTCAAAATTTACTTTCTAGTTACATGATTTTATTTTAGGTCGAGCATGTTAGCCCCAAGTTTTCCTTGTCTGTTTTAAATATGTTTATTTACTTGAATTTAAAGGTCATCATATACCTTGGATTTAAATATTGAATTTTATTTCAAATTTTATTTGGTTTATTTCATCAAAAGATTTCAAAGTGTTTTATGAAAATCTAGAATTTGTATGAGTTATTTGTGACTAGGAAGTCTCATGGAATTGGGACAAAAAGAAAGAAAAAGATAAAGAGATAGAGATAAGTGGCATCTCGTATCTAAAGTGGCCTCGATGTTGATTATGATTTGCACGTGACAATAACGTGCCTGATTATTGTTGTTAATGACTCAAAGGCATTCCAATAATTGTGCCCTCTAGAACCGAAACCAGGGCCACCGGGAAAGGGGGTGTTACATATGTCTAGCTCATAGATATTAGAGAAAATTGAATACATAAGCAAAGGTTAAGCTTGTTATCCTTTTATAGATCTACCTTCATCAAAGAGAAATCAATACATGTGACTGTTGGTTTACCATTATTCAATATAAATAAAAACTACCACTACAACAGTACAAAGTAATGGCAAAATTAATTAAATAGGTTATTGTTCAATCAATTTAGAGAGTTATGGTAAAAACTATAGTGAGCCACTACCTTAGCTATAACAACTCATAACGTTCTAGCAGGCTTAACCGTTTTATTATTATTATAACAACAAGAAGAATGACTTATATTCTAAGACATCACATCTCATAATCAAGCAATGTAATCTCAAATTCAACAAGCCTAAATAAAATACCACATGATTGTGATTGGACAAAGTCTAGAGCAAATTTGACAAATATATGAAATAGGAAATGAAATCTTGCCCAAAAAAAAGTGCAACCCAACAATTTGATAATAGAAAAACTCAGGCTTGCAATCTCGTCCAGGTTGCAAGTCTAAAATAAAGATATATGTTATTAAATGGATGCACTAGAAGATGAATTCAAATAAAAAAAATGCGAACCTTTACCATGGTGATCTTAGAAGCTTAAGACATGCAAAGCATACTTCAGATTAGAACCATTGAAGAAGAAGTGCAATAAGAAATGGGATTGAGGAGCTGTAGAAGAAAAATCGAAGTAAAGAAGATGATGGTAAGTATATAAAATGGAATAATTTTGAAAATGATATTCCTATTCCTATGTCTTTTAGCTAATTTATCACTCACTTTCGTTTCACGTCTATGTGAAACAGTAATGGCGGAGGGATGGGAGAGAAATAGATGAGGTTATGTAAAGAGCAAAAGGAAGTGGTCCAAGAAGAAGAAACTAAGGATGTAATCAGGTTTGGTTAGGTGGAGAGAGAGAGAGAGAGGGAGAAAGAGAGGGGGAGAGAGAGAGTTGTAAAAAGGAAGAAGATAAAAATAGGGAAGAGAAGAAAAAAAAAAAAGAGAGAAGAGTGAGTACTGTGGAGAGGACGAAGAAGGGGAAAAAGAGCGAAGGAAAGGAGAAGAACAAGAAAAAAAAAATAAAAAGAAGAAGAAAGATGGAGTACTTTGGGGAAAAGAAGAAGAAGAATGTTGTAGGAAGGGAGACGAACAGAAAAAGAGAGAGAGAGAGAAGAGAAGATTAAAAAAAATTAAAAAAGAGAGAAGGTGGGACATTTGAAAAAAAGAGGAAAAAAAAAAAGAAAATAACAAAGAGGGGGAAGGGAGCCATTGTAACCTTACAGGAGTTGAAGAAAAAGGAAGAGAAGAAGAAGAAAGAAAGAAAAAACAAAAACATTGAAGAGTTAAAAAGAAAAAAAATTGGTAAATATAGTTGAGTGAAAACAAAAAAAAAAGTAAAGAAAATATAGTTGATGTCTTGATGGTGTATGAGAGCAAAAATAAGAGACATGTTGAAATAAGAAAAGAGATTGGACAAGCCTAACCCAATCTTTTTAATTGATACAGATGGTTCAACCCGATTTGGTCAAGTTTTTTTTATTTTTTTTTTATTTCACTTGACTACTAACCCGACTTGCTTGTCAAACTCAACCCAATCCAACCTATATTGATTGGGTT
>JAJIYU010020032.1:0-10555 GCA_030144865.1 Tinospora cordifolia | reverse complement strand
ACTAATTAAATATACACATAAATGAACCTCTTCAAATATGTTACAAATTTTCTTCCTAAGTAATTATAATAATTGTAACAATATCCTATTTGTGTAATTATACTTTTATAAGTATTTTTGCATGCAATTGACCATTTTTTTTAGTTAGAACTTAGAATAAAATGAACATGCCAGCAACTTAGTACATGTGGGTCAAGAAATGGGCGGATATGCCTGGCCCAAGAGAAAATAATAACAAAATTAATAGAAATAAAAGAAATAAAAAATTTAAAACACAATTAAAATAAAAAAAAACTTAAATCGATTTTTTTATTGTTTCTTGAAAATGATTCATTTCTAAAAAAAAGTAAAAAAAAACAGAATTGTAATTGAAATCCCAAATACTAAATATTTTTTTTTTGAATTTTTAAATTTATGGACATTTAAAAAGAAAAATACTGAAATAGGTACTACATTTATAAAAAAAAAATATTTATTTAAACTTCATTTTAAATATAAAATATCATAATATATGTACTTATAACTATTGGGTGGATGACATAAATATCACATTTTTTTAATCTTAAAGGTCTAAAAATAATTTTAATATATTTATAAATATATAAGAAAAAAGAGTTATACAGTTGGGTTGGAGTACTCACACAATATGATGTCGGTTCCAAAGTATGGCATAGGTGTGAAACTGAGCAGATGGGTCGAACCAGAGGTTCACTCGCTGCTCTCTGTCACCTTTACCCCGTGCAAACACATTCGTTTGAACCGTGTAAGGCTGCCCCGTTCTGTTCCCCAGGAACTCGAAATCCAACTCATCCCTTGTCTCGTTCGTATCAGAGTTCATGTAAAACGCAGTCACAGTTCCAGCAGAATCTCCTGGAATCAACTTGATCTTCATGCTTACGCGCCCAAACATGTACTTGTTCCTCGACGCGAACCCACATCCTTATTAATTAATTGAAAAAACTCAATACCCAAAACAAACTTTGATTTAATTATAAGAAGAAAATTTTACAAAATTAACTACTACAGCACTCTACCAGAGCTTTGATCGAGAAGAAGCTGGATTGCAGTCCCGTTATCCAGTTGCTTGATATGTGACTCCGACCAAGTTATGTGAAAATCTTGTAAGAAAGTTGCAGGTCTCGCCATTAATGGCGTAATCATCACACAGAAAATCGTAGCAAGAACTAAGAGCTTCGAAGAAGAAGAAGAAGAAGAAGAAGAAGAAGAAGAGGAAGCCATGGTCTTCAAGTGTCAGAGTTAAAAAGTGTGAAGAAGCTATGCTTTATTTATAGAGAGTGTCGATTAAGTTTCTTAAACTAGGTGTTTAACTGTAAGAATCGTTTATTGATGATCAAGTACATCGGAAGCACGCTATTACGGTGTGATGGGGATGATATGGGCCGTTCGATGATAGTGCTTTTTCATTTTTGGAAGTCCTTGAGGTGGTTTTATTCTGTCATGGGGTTAGGTTCTGGTGTTTGGCAAACCAGTAAATGATTGCAGTTATTGTTGTCGGTCTCTCAAAGAAGCCGGATGGCACGCTCGTCCAGCTCATTCGATCAGTTCCAGTGGGCCCACAAAGAACCCTATGTAGGCCCATCAATCAACCGATCTTTCGCCCTTTTTCTATTTTTAACTTCTTCTTTTTTGACTTGATTATTTGATTTATTACAATTTTTGAAACCTACGGTTACTTGAGACACGTGATTCGATGGGATGGTCGTATAGAACGTTCTATACGCCCTTCAGACATACGATTACTACCAGTTAAGATTCTGTCACGTGGATGGATAGAGGGTATAAATGACGAGGGAGAATGGGATCACGCCACGTGGTTACAGTATTCTAGCGGCGAGTGGGTCCCACTTATGGTGGGCCCAAGCTGAGGACCAAAAAAAGGGGTTAGTCTTCGCGATAATGTCACGTGAGGAACACATGATAGCTCTGATTTCAGAGGGGAGGAACTGAAGATGAGCAATACATTGAATCTATCGCAGCCGTACGTACATGATGAAGTCATGAGTAAATGGGTCATGTTTGCAAATCGTGTACTTCAGCAAGTTGCTTAACTTTTAAACCTACGATCTCTTGTGACTGACACGTGGGTCGGGGCTTTACTCACGGATATACATGAATGAAGAGACATAATACCTTTAAGGCTTTAACTAAATATTTCAAGTTTGACTTTTTAATATAAATAAATAAAAATTATATTAAAAGAATATTTCTTTTACATTTTGTTCTTACAATAGCTTAAAAATGACCAATTTCAAAATTCACATTTAATTAATATAAAGATTAATATAATATTCAAGAACTACATAATTATATAACTAACTCAAAAATTAATGTGATATTCAAGAACTATTTGAATATATAATTTTTAATTAAAATCTCATCCCAATCCAAGTCTTCTTTAAAACATGTTTTCTGTAGTATTTTTGAAATTTCTTTTGATTGTCAAGAAATCAGTGATGAAATGAACAATTATGATTCTTAAAACCATAATATAATATTTTCTTCTTTTAAAATTAATTGAGAAAATTATATAAATAAAGATAATTGATGAATTTTTTTAATTAATTATTTGTATGTTTCCAATTAAGAAACCCAAGAAGAGGAAAACAAAAAAATATATGTTGTGACATATCAATAAACCTTGAAAATGCTACAAATGACTGTATGTCTACATTTAAAAAAAAAGCAATAAAATGGCACAAATAAATAATTCATCCTACCTTCTCATTCCCCGCCCAACCCTTTTGGGTTGCTTGAACTCAAGAATACAGATAATAATTCAATGAAATTCTGAACTGATCCTTCAAGAAATCTTCGTGTAGACAATAATTGTATACATCCGTCTCTTCTTCTTCTCCTTCTTCTTCTTCGCTCAATTTCTGATGCGCTTGTCTGGCAATTCTTTGCCCGCCAAGAACGATTGAAACAAAGCAAACGCTCTCTTGGGCTGGAGCAAAGGAACCTCATGCCCAGCTCCTCTCACTGTAGCAAATGTTAATCCTTTATATTTCTCTGTCCATCCAGCAACCTGGATATGAAATTCAAGTTACAAATTATTAATAAACAGATCATAGCATCAGTCTATGTAGAACCAAAAAAAAAAAAAAAAACAGTTGAAAGTCTTGTTAGCCAATGAACCTGCCCATCAGTGTACCAAGGATACCAAGGTGTCTCTACACTCAGGTTGAGATGGCTGAGCGAGAATCTCGTAGCTGTAACAGGAACAACCGAATCTGTATCGCCGCTGCGTGAACCAATCAATTGACATTAATCATGATCTCATCATCAGTTGATGAATTCAAATGATGGAATATAAGACACTAATGATGATGAAAGAGTACTTTCAATCTATTTGTACCTGAAAACCCAAATCCTTAGGCCAGCAGCGATCAACTCTTTGTAAATAGGCAGCATAGAGGGCTCAGAATCCTGCCAGTTCTTTATCAGAACGTCGCTGCATAAAATCCCAAGAATTGACTATCATATATGTTGGTAATCTATCTACTGATACTTGATATATGTAGTTAGACTTCATAAATGGTTTTTAACATGATATTACAGCAAAGTTTATATATGAGCTATGGTTTCATCTTAATATATTTTAGAGGTGTTAATAATTTATTCAGTATATAACTTATATTATACTTCTAATATTATATAATTAGTCTACTAGTTCAATCAGTAATGACTCAAGAATGGCATTAGAGAGGAGAGAAGTTAACCTGCAAGCAGTCCATTTATAAGGAATGTGAGTGGTATTGGCGTGCATTGCCTTTTGTACTTCAGGCCTGTTATAGTATTTCTCGGCGTAATTCTCAGTACAAGGATCATAACCATAGGCACGGCGCCTCAAGAGGGTGTTCTTGAGTCTGATTGATCTCTGAGTAGCATTTGCTGATACTGCCTTACAAGTTGGCGTGTAAATGCTGTACTGATCGATGTCCCCAAACTCATGGTTCATGGCATAGTTAATAAACTGATCGCACAGTTGGGAGGTCTTGTTGGCCTTGAAATCGCAATGGGAGATGATGGAATGGTAGGTCCGGTCCGAGATCATGGTGTGGCTCCACCAATATGCCACTGTTCCAACGTTGTCATAGTAACTATCAGTTACTGCATTGCCCACCTGCATTTAGCTCCATTGGAATCCTCAGATATCTAAAAGGATTCATGTTTATAGGTAGGTAAGTACTGTTAGTAATATGACTTTTTTAACTTACAATAAATCCTTTGAGATTAATGTAAGGTTTTGAATGAGCTTTGTTGTAATCGTTGATTCGCTTTGCTAATTGAGGTACATAATGCCCTGTAAAATGATAATTAATTAGTTACTTATGCTGCTTTATGAACTTCAATTCCTACATGTTGAAAGTTATATAACATACCTCCATAGCTCTCCCCAGATATGTAAAAATCTCTGTATCTATACTGTGGAAACCTTGTCATCCATCTTGTCATGAAAACTAGAGCATCTTCAGCTACATCATAAAAAAAATTCAATTTTTACCAACAATATTATCCCTATTAACAGTAGAGATTGGATTTAAGTTGTTGGGTTTTTCAACCCTCAATGAGCAAAATTATTCAGATAATAAATTAAGTAATTGCACAAGCAATTTAATGTGATTTGGCTAATTGATGCCTACTTCCATAGGTATAAAAATTAATCATATTAAAAGAATTATAAAACACAAGAAGATTGCTGAATGGTTAGGAAACACTGCGACGTCAGAGGAAACATCTCGTTTACAAAACAAGACATCAAGAGTGTCACTTAACCATTTTCCTTCTACGGCTTAAGTGATAGCGACTATAGCATCCATCGGTCCATCCTGAGCCTTTTCTTCCACCTCTCCTCTCAAATCAAATCCTCGATCGACTATATATTGGCTTGGCTTTGTCTCAAACCAAGGAGGCGTTCTATCTTTTAGTCACTCACTACTTGTCACATACTACTTATCTTTATATATAACTGGATATGCACGATATGCACTCATTCTCCCATACTACTGAGTGAAAGGAACTTGAGAGTTACCTGTACGTTTGTCTCCTGAATTTTTCAGGTCAGAGGAAGTATTTGTATAAGAGAAACCAACACCAGCAGGTGACTCAAGGAATAGAAGATTTGCATCTGTGTGCATGAAAGGTTTTCAGTTAATGTACAATGGGATAATAAATTTGGTTCTGTACATTGATAAAAATTCCTTAACATAATTAATACATAAGAAAGGTAATAAAACCTCTGTTCCAGGAATATTTATTGAGATAAAGAGATGAACCGGTTCGATTAATCTGGAACGGCCCAATTTCCTCCGACGCTCCATAAGCAACTGATGAGCATCCTGGCCCTGCGTAATAATATATATGAGTTAGAATACAAAGCTAACAAAAATCTTTTAAGGACAATGTTGTATACCCTCTAGGTCCGAATGCCATTTCCATAATGGTAGTAATACCAAAGTAGATGTGTCTATATCTCTAAAATATTTAATTAATATTAGTGTTAACATCAGAAAAAAAAAGTGTCAAAAATGATATTATTCATCTTTGAAACACAGATACTCTATGCCTTCTTTAAGATATAAAATTTAGACTGCATCCACTATCATTTTTAAATAAGGTTTTTTTTTTGTTTTTAAAAATAAAAAGTGAAAAAAGTTATGAGGAACTTGTTTGATTAGTTGTTATTCAAAATGTTTTATTTTTAAGTTAAAAGAAAAGAGTTATCATTAAGGCGTCCCTAATGCTTAAACAAGCACTAGGGACAATGAGCTCGTCAGCTTAATTTTTTTCAAAAAATAAAAAATAAGAGTCTGCAGTGCATTAAATGCACTGCAGACCCGGTTAAAGGAGAAGAGGAGCGATGAACGCTCGGTCTACACTAAGGTGGCGCTCCACTCAACGCCACCTCAGCACCACCAAATTGGCGTTAAAGACGCCCTTAAATATTATAGAAATGTCATTTTTTGCAAGTGGTGGAACTTACATAAGTTTTTTTTTTTCTTTTAACGTTTGATTTATATAAAATTTAAGAAACAAACCAAAAATTTTTTCTTTTAAAATTTAACAATTATATTCTAAAATTTTATAAAACAAAAAACCAGCATCAAAGGAAGTTGTCATGCTATAAAAAAAATACAAGAGATTCTTAAAATGATAGAAACAAATATAGCTTTTTATGGATAAACTTAAAATTAATTTTTATTTTAAAAAACACTTTTACATTTCAATAACAAATACATCTTAGTTTCCTCAAAGAAAATAGTCCTTTTAAATATTATTATTATTATTATTATTATTGTTGTTGTTGTTGTTGATAATATTATTATTATTATTATTATTATTATTATTATTATTATTATTAAGTTTTTGTCCAAAGTATATGAGGTGAAGTGGAGAGGTTTTAATTAAATTAGGTTTGTGAATTAAATAAATAATCAAATATAAAATCCCCAAATTTAAAAAAAAAAATTCTTTGACTTTAAAGTAGAACATTGAAGTTGATTTGACTGATCATCAAAAGATGGGAAAAGTGTGAGTAAACCAAGCGACTATTCTGGTCTAGGACAAAGGGAGGTTGACCAAAATTCTCAAAGTCAAGGGAGAGTGGAGCAATTATAAGATATATCTAAATATCAATTAAAACTTGTCAGCGGTCAGCACGCACTCATGAGCACGAAAAACCTCACTTCTGAAATCGCGTGCTTGAAAGATGAAACAGTGCAAGCAACACACGAGAGATAGAGATAGCTGCTTCTTCTTCTTCTTCTTCTTCTTCTTCTTCTTCTTCTTTAGTCTTCTTTTTATCTGTGCCCTTAAAATTTTATCAATCACTGCAACATTTCTACTACTACTATTACTGGCAACTTTTCCAAGGATGACAAAAGACGAGCATCTTTTCTTCTTAATATTTCTTAAGAAGACAAACAGTGAAGTTCAGGAGATTTCTCTGTAAAGTCATGTGAATAAGCTTAATTACTTCTCTCTCTCTCCATATATATATATAAATATATATACACGTATGTGTGTATGTATATCTCTAGCTTCTGCTGGCTCTGCCTGACCTTTTCATCATTATCCTCACTTTTACATAGCTTTTTCATCAGAGAATATTAATCCCCACTTCAAACAAACAGAAATAAAGATTTCATGAATGAGGATTTTTATTTTTTATTTTTACTTATTATTATTATTTTACAGTTTTGGAGGAGGGGTTCAGAAGATACGTGTAGGTTAGCAAGAAAAACTGGGTGTGGCTACACTGCACAGTGGGGAGAGGGTGTGTTTGTTCTTCGTTTTCTTTTGTCTCTTCATGGTAAAGCTGCTTTTGTCAGTTTTTGGAGGGGTTCGCATTGGGATGAGAGGCGGGCCGTGGATGGGAACATGTGTGTTGCTGGGCATTTATTGTTGATGAAAGGCATATAAATATATATGTGTGTGTGTGTTTTTGGCTCATCATTTTGGCATTCGCGACAGTGCTCCCAAACCAACAGTACATTACTAATTCAACAGAGAAATTATTATGGAGAAATTCAAGACGAGCAAGCTGGCTAGCTGGTTATATATTTAATTAATCTATTTTTCTTTCTCTTCTTCTTCTTCTTCTTCTCCTCCTTCTTCTTCTTCTTCCTTCAGGCATGATGAGATGAAACAAGACTTTGAATTAGAGATTATGTCATGGGAAGAGGAGAAGAATCTAAATAGCGCAAGGTGGTGATAGATCAGCTATTTTGTGTTGATTGTGTTATACAGAAATTGGTTTACTAATTGCTTTGACATAAAGGGAAAGCATTAGGTGAAGAATATTCAATCCTATTTATACGAAAGATATATTTGAATTGTTCTCTCCTTTTTTTTCCTGCTTTAATTACACATAATTAAGCATGCAAAAATCATTAACCTACGTTCGTCCTCCACACTAAAATCTCTAACCAACCAAAAGAGAAAAGAAAAATAAACCCAAGTTGAAAAGAAGGCAATAGGTAATACAGAAAAGAAAACCAAGTCAAATGCTGGTGATGAGGTGAAGAAGGGTGCATGGTAGGAATGAAGAATAGAGTTTTTACCTCCATTGAGCCAAAGCACAAGAGGCTTCTTCTCAGGTTCATTCGAAGCTTCAGTTAACCAATAGAAGAGGGCCCTCCCATGTTCCTTGTTCACAGTAATATAACCAGAAAACTGTAAGAAAGACACCGCAGGCTGTCCCGGGAGAGCAATGATTCTGTCCAGAATTGCTTCTTCTTGAACAACATTGTTGGGTAATGAAGAAGCACCACCAATACCACTAGTAGAAGTAGCAGCAACAGCAATGGGAACCAAACACAATGAGTTTAAAATCAGGAAGAAGAAGCGGTAGGAGCAAAGCATCATTGATAAGGTAATTTGGGTGGCCATGGCACTCACCCACCGACAATGGAATGAGTCTCTCTAGTATTTGTGTGTGTGTGTGTGTGTGTGTGAGAGAGAGAGAGAGAGAGAGAGAGAGAGAGAGAGAGGAGAAGCTTTAAAGTTATATACGTATATATAGCAGCAGATTACTACAGCTTGCAGCTAGCGTGGACCTTGGTGTGTACAGATAAACTAGAGAGAGAGAGAGTGATAGAGAGAGAGAACATTAATAACTGGTTCATAAATGCATCACAATTGAATCTAACTACCCAGCCCCCAGTTGCTTCTGATTAATTTTACTCTCTGTCTTGCTCCTTAATTTCTACTGTGCTATATGCGTGTAGAGGTTGAGAGTAGAGGTCGTGGTCCTAAATAGGTGAAAGAAAGGAAGAAAAAAAGATAAAAGGATTGGTTTGGTTGGGGGTGTGACCAGTGACCACCACCACTACCATCATCATCGCCCAGCCTGCAATTTTTCTTTTGGATCATTCCTTAAAACGGTGATGCACACATACATAGGACAAAGTAGTATCAGACGCAAATATAGAGACCAACATATCAACATTCAGCTGTGAAATTGTATAGTTAATTAAGACACATAGACATATTTGTTCATAATATATTCTATATCAATTTAAGACTAACTTAAAAGATAATCAAGTCAAATGGTTTGGCCATCCGTTTTGATTCTTAATTATCTTCTTGTGTGTATTACATAATGCATGCAGTTTTGTTAGCTATTGGTTGTCAATATATACATATATTTTCAGGGCAGGTAAGAGCTTGCTTTAGTTGATGAGTACTTTTAACTTAACTTTGTGTACAAAAATCTATAATGTCTACATCACAATAGAGCAACACCTTTGATAGAGTGAAAAGAGAATAAATGGTTTATATGGGCTCAAAACAAAATTACTAAATTATTAAGTTACTAAATACAATACGTTTTACAATACCAAATACAATAGATTACACTAATAACCTTAGCGATATCATGGTGAAGCACTGAAGCACACCCTTTATATCTGTAAAGGACTCATGCCTAGTGAGGCAAGTTCCTTGATAACCATTGCACACTGACCCTATTAATTGAATTTATTGGCCTTGATGGAAAGAGCCAAGAAGGTACTCAAAGAGGGTATTTGGGTACTTGACTCTCTCAAATCAGTACAAATCAGATACCTCGTTTACATATGTAAAACAAAAACTCATGTGCTTTGTACTCTCATACTACCAAGTCCCTAAAGTCATTTGAAAGTCATTCTAAATGATTCAAGAGAGTCGAGCTGCTGAGAATTGATCACATACTCATGAGTTGTCTGATTTATAATTGAGTTATCTCATCAGTGATTAAAAAAAGAGAGAGGGGGAATGTGTACATTCTTATAGTTTATTAGGGTTTTGTGTTTTTGTGTTTTGCATCTTAAGTTGTGCAAGTAAATTTTGAAATGTATAGTTGTAAGTGTTGTGTTTATATACTGAAAAAATTACTATAATAATTAGAATTAGTATTTATATGTAATTATTAAAAAAATACTTATGCTTTTCATTGTAATATATAAATGTTGCAAGTGCATAAGGCTACTCCTAAGTTTCGGGGGCATAAGACAAAATGATAAGTTAGGGCTCTAATGAAAAAAAACTATAATCTTTCTAGTTATCAATAAATAAAGAAATAAAGTTGATATCTTACCTCTTTTTAAATCGAAGAAAAAAATATAATTTTTTATTTTTTTTAATTATATATACATATACTATGGTGCCCCCAAAGATTAGTTGTTCAGGGCCATCCCCATTTGGGTTTTTACTTGAATCGGTTTTGAGTGCATAAGAAAATAAATAATGTTGAAACAATTCCTACCGTGGTATTAAATTTTAGTATATAGTACTTATTTATTTAATAATAATAAGTGTTATAATTAAATAAATTTATTATAATTATTTTAATTAAGAAAAATAGAATAGAAATTTTTAATATTCTACATTAAATTATGGAGGTGAAATTGAGAATTGGGTGAGAAATGGAAAGAGAGAGAGGGAGAGAGGTGACTGTGGGTATGGGAGTGGAAGGAATTAATGAGTGAAGATGATTTAGTTATGATAAGAGAAGAAGTAATAAACCGTGTACGTCACATAGTATTTAATGGGA
>JAJIYU010020031.1:0-10579 GCA_030144865.1 Tinospora cordifolia | reverse complement strand
TGTTCTTGAGTGATCTTGAGTGTTCTTGAGAGTTTTTGAGTGTTTAGAAGCTGTTGAAGTAGCGGAACTCTGCCGGATTTCAGAGGCATACAGAAGATACGCGTTTTAAGGCGTATCGAAGCCCAAAATAGCACCCAGGAGCACCGAATCACTAAAATCAATGGCCTAGAAATGATCTGCCTCATCTAACGGCTTAAATTCGATCTTCCGATCACGAAAGACACTGCACTCGAGGTTCATTGTGCGGCCTGGATCGGTGATCAAGATCGGATGTTGTGCTCGAGATCCATCCAACGGCGGAAATCAAAGCCGCAGGAATCGATCGCGAACGGTGCTGCGCTCGAGGATAATCGGATGGCCCAGACTCGAAACGCCTTTGATCGATCGCAAAGTAATGCATCACTCGAGGTTGATCAACGATCCAAGATTAAGTTTGCTCGATCCGATGGCCCAGATGCATTTCCTTAATCACGAACCAAATCCGCATACTGTGCTTGAGGATAATCGAACGGATCGGATTTGATGATCGCGAACGTGTGTTGTGCTCGAGGCTCATCCGACGGTGAAGGTCTTAGCTGCCTTGATGATCGTGCTGTGTTCAAGGAAATCTATCGGTCCAGGTCAGATCATTTGCGTTTGACGCGATCGAGAATGATCCAACGACCCACAGCCGACCCAAAAAATATTAACCGTGATCTGATGCAACGATGGAGGAAAATCCAACGGTTTGATAGAATCTGAATTTGTTGATCGCGATGTGCATGTTTCGAGGACAATCCAAGTGCCCAGATTAAATGCTGTGAAATCAAACCGAGAAAATATTGAAAATATGAGAAATTCATTTAAAAATTCGGAAAAAATCCAAAAAAATTCAAAAAATTTCCCAAAAAATTACTTGCTAATCTCCTATGCTTGGGGGGCATGAAATTTTGAAGAATTGGCAAGTTTCCCACAATATGACACCCCAAACTTGCCATTCTCTACCTTTGAACTCTATATAATCACCCCCCATGCTCACAATTCATCTCATCCCAAGAAACAAGAGTTTAATTGTCATTTTTGGCAATCCCCATAGTTCTTAAGTGTTCTTGAGTGTTCTTGAGAGTTCTTGAGTGTTTGGAAGTCTTGAAGTAACGGAACTCTACTGGATTTCAGAGGTGTGCAGAAGAGACGCATTTAAGGTGGAAGTGACTTCTAACTTCTACTTCTTTATTTTAATTTGAATAAGTCTTGCATGTGTGATGATGTTTTGAAGATGATTGACTGAATATATGTTTTAATACGCATGTTAAACCTGCTACCATTGAGCAGTGTGGCTCAATGGTAGCAGGTTTCGTGAAATCCATGTACTTAAGCCCCAGGTCGTTGGTTCGAATCTCTTCGGAGGAGAAAGAAAACCCCAGGTGGAGGGGATAGTACCTTGAGTTACCTGGTGTGTCCTAGTGTATTCGGTGTGTTACATACTCCCCTCTAATTGAGGAACTGAGTAACAAAAGCTTTCTAAAACTAAGAAAATAAGTTTTTAGTGAGCAATTGGTTCTTTCTCTATAAGTGAAAACCAAAAATAACCATTTTAAACTATTCTATTAGCTGCAAGAATGTCGGGAGAACAACAGAAGGTCGTTTGAATTCTACAAGCACTGTGCTTCTCTAGGTGTGATAGAAAGTAAAGTTAATTGTTAACAAAATGTTTCCTTTGAGTTATTGGGTCCACAATGCACTTTTGCTATCTGAACAAGCTAGAAAATTGCTCAAGAAATGCTATCAAAATGGAATAAGAAGGAAGCGAGCTGTAAAAACTCTACCAAGTCAAAGGAATTAGTTGCAATGGAGCCTTTGGCCCCATCTCCCTAGTCAAAAACAAGAAAGATAAGTGTTTTGGTCATTTCAAACAATATAAAGAGAGGAACGTAGACTGAGTTTGTTTTTGATAGTACTTGGCTAGGTAAGAGCACAATTGAAAGTACAAAATAACAATTTTCTCGCGAAACTAGGGTCTCAAACTGTGCTAGACATTTAAATGAGTTAGAAAGTCTCTCTAAATATTATAATTCATCGTAAATGAAGTACTAGCCAATTTCACGAATGCAAAAGAAAGAAACCTATTCTGAATAGCCTTTCGATTGTTTCTCCTACAGAAGAACATTGAATATGAGTTCTTCAAACTGTTTGATTGTTTGTAAAAGTGTAATGAAGGTAAAATTAATATTTTGAGTTTCATTCGCACATAGGTAGTTAAGAATGTAATGAAATATGAATTCATGAAGAAATTAGAGCGCGATTGAGGAATTTGGCACTTAAAACTAACTACTCCCCTCTAACTGAGGAGCCAAGCAATAGAAGCTTTCTAAAACTAAGATAATAAGCTTTTAGCGAATAAATGCTTCCATCTCTGCAAGTAAAAATAAAAAATAACTTTTTCAAACTATTCTATCAATTGCAAGAGTGCAGCGATAGCAACAAAAGCTCATTTGAATTCTACGAGCACCGAACTTCTTGAGATGTAATAGAAAGTGAGGTTTATTTTTTATGTGATGCTTTCTTTGTGCACTTGGGGCCACAAAGAACCTTTGCTATCTAAATGAGCTACAAAATCGCTCGAGAAATGCCATCAAAATGAAATAAGGAAGCAAGCTACAAAAACCCTATCAAGTAAAATAAGTTGGTTGTAATTGAGCCATTGGCTCAATCCCAACAGTAAAAAGCAGGAAACATAAGTCGTTTGTTAATTTGTAGCTATATAAAGAGAGGAACGTAGACTACGTTCATTTTAACTATTACACTGCCAGGTAAGAACACGATTAGCTCAATTGAAAGCTTAAGGTGACACTTTTCTTGGTAAACTAAGGTCTTGAAATGCGTTGAGTATTTAAATAAGTTAGAAAGTCTCTCAGTATATTACATTCATTGTAAATGAAACATTAACCAATGGAAATGCATGTCAAAGAAAGAAATCTATTCTAAATAGTTTTTTGATTGTTTTTTTTTTGCAAAAAAACATTGAATATGAGTTCTTCAAATTGTTTGCTTGTTTGTCGTTTCATGTGTACATATAAATGGTCAAGAATACAAGAAAATGCGAATTCATTAGGGAATTAGCCTGCAATTGAGGAATTAAGCATTTAAAACTAACTACTCCCCTCTAATTGAGGAATTAAATAACAAAAGCTTTTTTAAACTAAGAAAATAAGTTTTTAGCGAGTTGGTTCTATCTCTACAAGTGAAAACCAAAAATAATCATTTTAAACTATTCTATCAATTGCAATAGTGCAAAGAGAACAACAGAAGGTCGTTTGAATTTTACAAGCATCGAGCTTCTTTAGATGTGATAGAAAGTAGTTAACAAGATGCTTCCTTCAAGCAGTTGGGTTCACGACACACATTTGCTATCTAAATGAGCTACTAAATTGCTTAGGAAATGCTATCAAAATGGAATAAGAAGGAATCAAGCTATGAAAGCTCTAGCAAGTGAAAGGAATTAGTTGCAGCGGAGCCATTGGCCCCATCTCTCCAATCAAAAACAAGAAAGATAAGTTTTTGTTCACTGACAACAACATAAAGAGAGTTTGTTTTTATTAGTACTTGACTAGAGGTAAAAGCACGATTGGCCCAATTGAAAGCACAAAGTAATAGTTTTCTCAAGAAACTAGGGTCTCAAACTGCGTTGGACATTTAAATGGGTTAGAAAGTCTCTTTGAATATTATAATTCATCATAAATGAGGTACTAGCCAATTTCACGCATGTGAAAGAAAGAAATTTATTCTAAATAGGCTATCAATTGTTTTTTCTCCGAAAGAACATTGAATATGAGTTCTTCAAATTATTTGGTTGTTTGTAAGAGTAGAATGAAGGTAAAATTAACTTTTTTGGGTTTTATTCACAAATAGATGGTTAAAATGTAATGAAATGTGAATTCATAACTAGATTAGTGCGCAATTAAGGGATTTGGCACTTATAACTAACTACTCCCCTCTAACTGAGAAACCAAGCAATAAAAGTTTTCCTAAACTAAGAAAATAAGCTTTTAGTGAGTAATTGCTTCCATCTCTACAAGTAAAAACCAAGAAAAACATTTTCAAACTATTCTATTTGCAAGAGTGCAAAGACAGCAACAAAAGGTTGTTTGAATTGTACAAGCACCGAACTTCTTAAGATGCAATAGAAAGTGAAGTTTTTTTCCAACGTGATACTTCCTTCTCGCAATTTGGGCCACAAAGAACCTTTGCTATCTGAACGAGCCACAAAATCGCTTGGGAAATGCCATTGAAATGAAATAAGGAAGCAAGCTACAAAAGCTTGATCAAGCGAAATAAATTAGCTGTAATTGAGCCATTGGCTCAAACTCTACAGTGAAAAACAAGAAACATAAGTCATTTGTTCATTTGTAGTAATATAAAGAGAGGAACGTAGACTACGTTCATTTTTACTACTACCCCCTACTAGGTATGTAATACCCTAAATTGTTTGTATTCAATTAAATGAAATTTATCATTTACTCAGTGAAATTTGGGTGCAAAATGAAATCGTGCTCATTTAAGGGCTAAATTTGGCAGGTTCCAAAACTCTTATTTAGTGCCCCGTGGGGACCCAAAATAACTTGAAATGAAGTAAGATGACATGGACCAACTAAAAGGACAACATATCCGAAAATTAGAACAATTGGTCTAGGTTAAGGTTTTCATTTGCCAAATGACCTTCAAGGGGTCCAAATTAGAAAGAATTGTCATTTAGGGTACTTCGGGGGATTGAAATAACTCGAAACAAAATGGAATGGCATAAACTAACAAAATGAATGAAATATCCAAAAATGAGAATAATTGGTCAAGATTTAGATTTTCATTTTCCTTGACCTCAGTGGGTCTTAAATACGAAAAGTTTTTGAAGGAAAATCACCTAGGACCAAACCATTCCTTAAAATGTGCATTAGGTTCATGTGATTCCAAAACTATAGGATATAAATCATAATTCCATGTAAATAAGGAGATATTAACTTTTATTTAATTTTTGTAAACCCGTGAAGTCATGGCCACCCCCACTTGATTGTGTACACCCACACCCACTTAAGCAAAAATTGGCCCAACCACGTACATGTGTGTGTGCACACATGTGAGTAACCCTATTTAGATAGTTTCTTGAAACTAAGATGAGCATCTTTGACTATTATATGGTATCCCCTCAAATTTGATATCGTACACCCATACTTGATGTCCAAGAAATAAGAAAATGGGAAAGTATTCCTTGTATGTTTGTGTGATGAGCAAGTAAGGAAACCAAAAAGGAAAGTTGCCATGAGCACATAGGGGACGTCCCATTTGAATTAGAATATGATTTAAATCACTTTTGTGTTCACACATAGTTAGGAAACAAGATTATACTCATATCTTTTGAATTAGAAAGCCATAGTGGTCCCACTTGCCAACCATGAACACACTTGCCCTCTTTATGCAAACCATCCCCTTTATGTATAGAAACTTGCCCAAATTTTTGTGAGCTTCCCAAGCTGCCCAAGGCTGTCCTAGGACATCCCATATGCTCTCATGAACATCTATATAAAACCCCCTAGCTCACTTTCATCCCATCCCAAAGCAAAGGGTTGACATTTCCCTCTTTGTTTGTTCTTGCCCTCTTCTTGGCACCTCTTCTCACCCTCCTTTCTCTCTTGTGTGAGAAGTTCTTATTTCAGTATTTTAGAGAGTTTGTTGAAGTAGTCTTATTGGTGATTTAAAGTTCTGAAAGTGGTTGATAAGGCGAACCTCTGTCGAATTCAACAAAAACTCGAATTAAGGTGGAGGGGATTTCTTAAACCTCTACTTTGCTATTTTAAATTTCTAGCATGTTCATGCTTGTTTAAATTCTAATTTTTAGCATGTCTTATTTTAGTTTCAGCATGTTTAATCATATTTTAATTTTAGTTAGCATGTTTTTATGTTTTAATCACTCACGAGAGCATGTCACGCTTAGAATCCATGTTTAGGATTTAATTCAATGTTTTAAGCATGCTATGTAATGTTTTCATGCTTTCTTGGTTGTTTGAAATTCTGATATTTACATTTTGAATTTCTTTTATGATTATGTGATTCCTAAATATAAGAAATTGAAGATAAGAACAACGTACTGTCATAGTGACCTGTATGGGTGCTATGGGTGTTCTTAACACATGCTTGGAGTGTGTGGTTGCAAAGTGCAACTAAGCGATACTTGGTACGTGGCATCCAATGGAAAGTGACAAAGAAATGTCTTTCCACCCTAAAGAGGGGTATCTAAATTAAGAACATCATCAAGGGAGTAGAACCCCTTTCAGTTTTAACATCAACTACAACCAAAAAGTTGCTTGAATCACTTAATGCATGAAGGTATTTGAATTTGGATGTGCTATTGATTTGAAATAGTAACTTAGTTGTCTAATAAATGATCCACTAGGCTATGTGCTCACCCCTTCCTTTTATTTTTCAAGAAATTGACTTGAATCATGAAGGCCATGGATATTAGATTATTTCTAAGTTTAGAAAGTTTCTATGTAAGAGCATATTACCCAAACTTTGAATAAACACTTCTGCTGAATTTTTGTTTTAAATTTTAGAGTCATGTACTCTTTCTTTTGATTATATGAATTCAATAATGTATTTCTTTATTTTGAATAAATAAAGAGTTTGAAGTTTTTCTTTATTCACTTGTATTATCTTGTTGAAAATTAAACTCAATGAAAATGTATTAATGAGTATTTCAACAAGTGTTAGAATAAAGGAATTGAGATGCAAGTTGTGTACTTGTAAATGTAACATAGGACCCAACCCGCCTTGTGGTTGAGCTTAAAACTGTTTCTAAGGGGTTGGGATGTTACAAGGTAAGAACACGATTAGCTCAATTGAAAGCATAAAGTGATACTTTTCTTGGGAAACTAAGGTCTTGAACTGCAATGAGTATTTAAATGAGTTAGAAAGTCTCTTGGAATATTTTAATTCATCGTAAACAAAACATTAATCAATGGAAATGCATGTCAAAGAAATAGATCTATTCTACATAGGTTTCTATTTTTTTTTTCTACGAAAAAACATTGAAAATGAGTTTGTTAAATTGTTTGCTTGTTTGTAAGTGTGTAATGAAGCAAAAATTAACCATTTTGAGCTTCATGTGTACATATAGATGGTTAAGAATACAAGAAAATGAAAATTCATTAAGAAATTAGCATGCAATCAAGGAATTAGGCACTTGAAACTAACTACTCCCCTCTAATTGAAGAATAGAGCAACAAAAGCTTTCTTAAACTAAGAAAATAAGTTTTTAGTGAGCAATTGGTTCTTTCTCTACATGTGAAAACCAGAAATAACCATTTTAAACTATGTTATCATATGCAAGAGTACCTGGAGAACAACAAAAGGTCATTTGAATTGTACAAGCACCATGCCTCTTTAGGTGTGATAGAAAATAAAGTTTATTGTTAACGAGATGCTTCCTTCAAGTTATTGGATCCACGATGCACCTTTGCTATTTGAACAAGCTAGAAAATTGCTCAACAAATGCTATCAAAATGGAATAAGAAGGAAGAGAGTTGTAAAAGCTCTACCAAGTGAAAGGAATTAGTTGTAATAGAGCTTTTGGCTCCTTCTCTCTAGTCAAAAACCAAAAAGATAAGTTTTTTGTTCATTTCGAACAATATAAAGAGAGGAACATGACTAAGTTTGTTTTTTATAGTGCTCTACTAGGTAAGAGCACGATTGACCCAATTGAAAGTACAAAGTAACGATTTTCTCAGGAAACTAGGGTCTCGAACTGTATTGAATATTTAAATGAATTAAAAAGTCTCTCTAAATATTATAATTCATGAAAATGAAGTATTCGCCAATTTCACGCATGCGAAAGAAATAAATCTATTCTAAATAGCCTTTCGATTGTTTTTCCCATGGAAGAACATTGAATGTGAGTTCTTCAAACTATTTAGTTGTTTGTAAGAGTCTAATGAAGGTAAAAATATTAACTATTTTGAGTTTCATTTGCATATAGATGGTTAAGAATGTAATAAAATGTGAATTTATGAAGAAATTAGCGTGCAGTTGAGGAATTTGGATCTTAAAACTAACTACTCCTATCTAACTGAAGAACCAAGCAATAAAAACTTTCTTAAACTATGAAAATAAGTTTTTTGTGAGCAATTGCTTCCATCTCTACAAGTGGAAACCAAAAATAACATTTTCAAACTATTCTATCAATTGCAAGAGTGCAGAGATAGCAACAGAAGGTTGTTTGAATTCTACGAGTAGTGAGCTTCTTGAGATGGGATAGAAGGTGAAGTTCATTTTTAACCTATGCTTCCTTCAAGCAATTGGGGCCATAAATAACCTTTGCTATCTAAATGAGCTACAAAATCGCTCAAGAAATGCCATCGAAATGAAATATGGAAGCAAGCTGTAAAATCTTTATCATGTGAAATAAATTAGTTGTAATTGAGCCATTGGTTATTTGTAAGAGTGTAATGAAGCAAAAATTAACTATTTCAAGTTTTATGTGTACATATGGATGGTTAAGAATGGAAGATCATGTGAATTCATTAAGAAATTAATATGCAATTGAGGAATTAGGCATTTCAAACTAAATACAACCCTCCAATTGAGGAACTGGGCAACAAAAAGCTTTTTTAAACTAAGAAAGTAAGTTTTTAGTTGACCAATTGACTCTTTTTCTCTACAAGTGAAAACCAGAAATAAAATTTTTAAACTATTCTATCAATTGCAAGAATGCAGAGAGAACAATAGATGGTCGTTTGAATTTAATGAGCACGGAACTTCTTTAAATGTGATAGAAAGTAAAGTTTATTGTTAATGGGATCCTTCCTTCGAGCAGTTGGGTACACAATGCCATCGAAATGAAACAAGGAAGCAAGTTGCAAAAACCCTATCAAGTAAAATAAATTAGTCGTAATTGAGCCATTGGCTCAATCCCTACAGTAAAAAGCAAGAAACATAAGTCGTTTGTTAATTTGCAGCTATAGAAAGAGAGGAATGTAAACTACGTTCGTTTTTGCTATTACCCTGCCAGGTGTAAGAACGCTATTATCTCAATTAAAAGCATAAGATGACACTTTTCTCGAAAAACTATGATCTTCAATTGTGTTGAGTATTTAAACAAGTTAGAAAGTCTCTCAAGATGTTGTAATTCATCGTAACGAAGCATTGACCAATAGAAATGCATGGCAAAAAAGAGATCTATTTTAAATAGGTTTTTTATTGTTTTTTTGTGGAAAAACATTGAATATGAGTTCTTTAAATTGTTTGCTTGTTTGTCATTTCATGTGTACATATAGATGGTTAAGAATACAAGAAAATGTGAATTCATTAGGGAATTAGCTTGCAATTGAGGAATTAGGCGTTTAAAACTAACTACTCCCTTCTAATTTAGGAATTAAGTAGCAAAAGCTTTTTTAAACTAAGAAAAAAGTTGTTAGCGAGCAATTGGTTCTTTCCCTACAAGTGAAAATAAAAAATAATCGTTTTAAACTATTCTATCAATTACAAGAGTGCTAAGAGAACAACAGAAGGTCGTTTGAATTCTGCGAACACCAGCTTCTTTAGATGTGATAGAAAGTAAAGTTTATTGTTAACAGGATGCTTCTGTTGAGCAATTGGGTTCACAACGCATCTTTGCTATCTGAACGGGCTATAAAATTTCTCAAGAAATGCTATCAAAATGGAATAAGTAGGAAGCGAGCTGTAAAAGCCCTACTAGTGAAAGGAATAACGGAGCTATTGACCCCATTTCTCCAGTCAAAAAAAAAAAATTTGTTGATTTACAACAATATAAAGAGAGGAACATAGACTGCATTCGTTTTTATTAGTGCTTGGCTAGGTAAAAGAATAATTGGCCTAATTGAAAGCAAAAAGTAATAGTTTTCTTAAGCAACTAGGGTCTCGAACTCATTGGACATTTAAATGAGTTAAAAAGTCTCTTTAAATATTATAATTCATCATAAATGAAGTACTGGCCAATTTCATGCACGTGAAAGAAAGAAACTTATTCTAAATAGGCTATCGATTGTTTTTCCCATGGAAGAACATTGAATATGAGTTCTTCAAATTGCTTGGTTGTTTGTAGGAGTATATAATGAAGGTAAATTAACAATTTTGAGTTTCATTCGCACATAGACGGCTAAGAATGTAATGAAATGTGAATTCATAAATTGATTAGCGCACGATTAAGGAATTTGGCACTTAAAACTAACTACACCCCTCTGATGCAGATTATGAAGTTGACAAAGATGACTTGAATAAATTAATTAATGGTGATGATGATGTTTTGCATATTCCAAGAGGACCGATTACAAGGGCCCATGCCAAAAGACTTAATGAAACACTACTTGGGTTGGTTCAAGATATTTGCGCCAAACAGGGTGTTAGTATAACACCCCAACCCCCACATCATTAAGCATTGGACACATCCACCATTTGTTTTGACAGTGGACTAAACCAAACGGTAGGCCGGGCCGGTGTTACATTATAAGCGACGCACACTTGACTTTCTATTTCAGTCATTTCATGCCTTGATCGTATTTAACCGTACATAACTTAAAATTAAGAATTTAATAAG
>JAJIYU010020030.1:0-10614 GCA_030144865.1 Tinospora cordifolia | reverse complement strand
CAAGTGACACACACTTGACTTTCTATTTTTCAATACCACATGCCTTAGAATAAATTCAATAGTACAAATTCACATTTAATAAAATCAAGGCAATTAAAGGTAAAGAAAAAAATCAACTTCTTTATAAATAAAAGAAAGTACATAACTTTGTAAACTATTACATTGTCGATCAATAATCTCAAAATAGAAATACTAACTTTCAGCGGAAGTCTTATTCAAAATTGGGCAACAGTCCCTTACATTGAAAGGAAACTTTTAAGAAAATAGAAACTTGCTAAATCAAAAACTATCTAATTTCCATAGCCTTCATAATTTGCTAACACACACCTTATTCATTCACATATTAGCCAATATGTGTAAATATTTTATTCATATTTATTTCTTAAGCAATTCCTTAAATTTCATAATTAATTATACTAAACCTTAATTTTCATGTAATTATCAAATTAAGGTCTTATTTGCTTAATTTTTCTATATCTCTAGTATATTTTATTTTTCATGTGCACCACAATTTGCACCCAAAATTTTATTAAAATCTTTGAAATTAATTTACAAAATTCTGGGGTATTACAAGGTACTTGAGGCTATGGAGCCACCTAAGGGATTATCTGTGGAATTAACCTCAACAGTTGATCCAACACCCTCTACGACATCTTGTTCATAATGGCCTCCATCTATGCCTCCATTCCAGCAGATAGTTCTTGTTCCCGTTGCTCAATCTCCTTAGAGGTGGGGTAGCGTACTTCCGTGTTCTAGCTATTTTCTAGAATTTGAATAGGTTGTTAGTATTTGCATCGTCAAACATTCATATTATCATGACTCTAAATTCATGTCTCTAGGTTCTCGATCTGTTTAGTGGCGTAAAAGTTTTTCTTCTAGGTTTTTTTCATGCATGGGTACAAGATTTGGTTTCAAAGCAAATAGACAGTAAAGCATGCATATCCTACAATCATACAATCAAGCTAGCATAGCAAGTTTCCAAGCTTCTACTTAAGCTTTCAGGTTCAAGTGTCCCATACCACTCTACCCCTTCCACTTAGGCTTTTACCAGAATAGAGCCACACCCAAACAATTTTGCGAATTGCTCGATAACTAAGGTTCCCGAGCCCACTATACTCCATTGTCCCATACAAGTGAGCATAGAAAAACCCATTGTACTAGAGGTATCAATCATTCACCACACACGGTCCATCATTCTTTGATTCCAGGCTTCCTCTATAACCCCGAATTCTTATGCATCCCATACTACATAGAAACCAAAAGATATAGAAGCCTCCCTATCTAGTGTCCTAATCAAACAATCTTCTATTCTCACACAAGTTTCAGTCTCTACCTAAGGTCTTCCCTTTGGACCTAGGGTTCAATCTGGTTAACTCACAACTTATGTCTAGTTAAGATACCACGTTTGGCATCTTTTCTGACTTTTATTCACTTTCTTGTCCTAATTTTTCACCTTCTAATTTTCTTTTATAGAAAATAAGGGCATTTTTTAACTCTGATTACTCATATAAGTTGGTGGGACAACCTCCAGATCAGGCAATAAGACTGAAGTCTACTTAGCAACCGTGTTTTTTATGGCGAGATAACCTACCTACCTTTCAATGTTTAGCTTTACTCAGGACAAGGCTTACCCATTATCAGCTCAACTTGTAGTCTTTGTATCCAAACAAAACATTTCAAATCATAAGTTTGCTTTTTGAAAATATTTTCTAAAACATTTTTCAATTTCAAAAATAAAAGGTAGGGCATTAAAATTTCAATTCAACTCAATGTGAGACCCTAATTTGAGTTTCTCATTCTTGTCAAACAACCAATTTTTTACTTTCTAATTCTAGTCGAATCAACACATGTTTAGGCTTGACTTTCTATTCTTTTTGCCCCAGGCACCTAAAGCCTAAGCTCTAATACCACCTTTATAACACCCCAACCCCCAAGAGACAAGTTTAAGCTCAACCACAAGGCGAGTTAGGTCCTATGTTATATTTAAAAGTACACAACTTGCATCTCAATTTCTTTATTCTAACACTTATTGAAATACTCATAAATAAACTTCCATTGAGTTTGATATTCAACAAGATAATGCAAGTGAATAAAGAAAACCTCAAATCTTTATTTATTCAAATATAATAAAAAGATCACATTCTTGAAATCAAATCCAAAGATTTAGTACATAACGCTAAAATTCAAAAGTAACATTCAGTGGAAGTTCTTATTCAAAATTCGGGACAAATGCCCTTACAATATAAACTTTTTAAAAGTAGACTTTCAAAAATCTATAGTGTTCATGTAATTCAATTTTTTGAAAAATAGAAGGAATGGGTGAGCACATAGCCCAGTGAATAATTCATCAAACTATTAATTCAAATAAAAAACACATCCAATTTCAATTTCTTCCAACTATTAAATGTTTCAAACAATATCTTGTTAGGGTTGTCTATTTGACGAAAAGGGGTTCTTAATCCCTTGATGTTCTTCATTAAAATACTCCTATTCTACGATGGAATGATGATTCATCTTGTCACATTCCATTAAAAATAAGGATCACATGTCCCCATTTACTCATATACACTAAGTATATGTAAAGAACACTCGTAGCATTACTTTGACTACTATGATGGAATGATGGCAAGCCATGACATGGGTGTGGGTCCTAGTGGTAGTGGCGGTGGGTTGTTACATGCCAACCATGAGCACACTTGCTTTTCTCACCCAAACCATCCCCTTATGAGTTTGGAAACATGCTCAAATGTGGTGAGCTGCCCTAGATTCCCCCCTTGTGCTCATGAACACCTATAAATACCCCTTTTTGCTCACATTCATCTCATCTCAAAGCAAAGAGTTGACATTTCCCTCTTTGCTTGTTCTCGCCTTCTTCTTGGCACCCCTTCTCACTCTCTTTTCTTTCTTGTGTGAGAAGTTCTTATTTTAGTGTTTTAGAGAGTTTTTGAAGTATTTTTGTTGGAGATTAGAAGTTTTAAAAGTGGTGGATAAGGGGAACCTCTGCCGAATTCAACAAAAACTCGAATTAAGGTGGAGGAGATTTCTTAAACCTCTGCTTTGCTATTTTAAATTTCTAGCATGTTCATACTTGTTTAAATTCTAATTTTCATCATGTCTTATTTTAGTTTTAGCATGTTTAATCATATTTTAATTTTAGTTAGCATGTTTTTATGTTTTAATCACTCATGAGAGCATGTCATGCTTAGAATTCATGTTTAGGATTTAATTCAATGTTTCAAGCATGTGATGTAATGTTTTCATGCTTTCTTGGTTGTTTAAAATTCTGATATTTACATTTTAAATTTCTTTTATGATTATGTGATTCTTAAATATAAGAAATTGAAGATAAGAACCACGTATTATCATAGTGACCCGTATGGGTGTTCTTAACACATGCTTGGAGTGTGTAGTTGCGGGGTGCAACTAAGGGATACTTGGTATGTGGCATCCAATAGAAAGTGACAAAGAAATGTTTTTCCACCCTAAAGAGGGGTATCTAAATTAAGAACATCAAGGGAGTAGAATCCCTTTCAGTCCTAACGTCAACTACAACCAAAAAGTTGCTTGAATCACTTAATGCATGAAAGTGTTTGAATTTGGATGTTCTATTGATTTTGAATAGTAACTTAGTTGTTTAATGAATGATACACTAGGTTATGTGCTCACCCCTTCCTTTTATTTTTTAGGAAATTGATTTGAATCACGAAGGCCATGGATATTAGATTATTTCTAAGTTTTGAAAGTCCTATTTTAAGGGCATGTTGCCCAAATTTTGAATTTAAGACTTCCGTCGAATTTTATAAGTTTTGAAAGTTATGTACTCAAGTTTTGATTTAAGAATGTAACTTTCTTTATTTTATTTGAATAAATAAAGAGTTTTAAGTTGTCATTTATCTAATTGTATAGCCTTATTGAATTGAAATTTAATACCTTGTGATGCATCATGGACATTTTCAATAAGTGTTTAAATAAAGGAATTGAGATGCAAGTTGTGTACTTGTAAATGTAATATAAGACCCAACCCGCCTTGTGGTTGAGCTTAAACCTGTTTCTAAGGGGTTGGGGTGTTATAGGTTAGGGTATTAGATGTGATTGAGGCATTGAGGATTTGAAGTCATCGTACTTGAAGTACGTGTCATGCCAATCCTTCAATTGGCCCAATTATTGAGGATTTGAAGCTACCATACATGAGGTATGTGTTGTGCCAGTCCTCAAAATAATGTATGAGAATATACCTAACTATCTGGCAGCCTGCTCCAATGACTTTCTTATTAGAATGGAGGTTAAGGAGAGCTTTTGCATGTGTTTTCACCATTGAAACCATTTTCAAAATAAAAGGTGCATGACTGCATTATAAATTAAAATTTTATTTACTTTTGCATCAACTAGCAGAATATTATTGTTCATGCGTTCGAAGCATTGTTTTATGGAATTTCTGTTTTAAATCATAAATTAGACTACATTATTCACTGATCCCGTCATAGACAAATTGGGCTTATTACCCTACCAACATTTTAGGTCTTTAGACTATAGACAATGTCAAGGGTGTGATTATTGCTTAGTCCTTCATTGATAGCTTTTACTTGCTGGGTCTTTATTTTGGTCTTTTGAAATTGTACTTCAATTTATGGAGTAGAGAAAAGAAAGGGTTGTTTTTTTTAAATTTGGCACGTGTCTAAAGATTTCTGCCTCTAAATCTACTTTTGGATGACTGTAAACAATCAATTTTGGGTACTTTATTCTTGCCTTACTCATATTTGTTTATTTTGGTGCAGTTATTAAATGACTGATTACTCTGTAGTTGATGTGAAGTGGTGATGTCATGAGGCTTAATAGTTTTCTGGAGAGCTTAGCTCACGAGTGGATTCGTTAGGACATTGTGCGGATTGGTCCTTCCTTCACCTTAAGGAAGGGGTCCCAACAGGCATTTTAGTACTTGGGACACCATTGTCAATAGGACATTTGTGCTTTGTTTGAGTGTGATAAATTTCTTTGTGAAGATCCTTATCATTAGGCTAGAGTGGGATGGGGCACTTGAACCTAGAGGACCTTGATCTAAGCTTAAAGATTTCGCCGTGGCATTTGTATGCTTACATGATGTTTACTTTATTATCTATGCCTATTTACCTCAAATCCTTTACTTTTAGATGATTGAAGATTGTTGCCCCAATTAATAACAATCTGACTTTGTCAATCTGAATCAGAACTTAAACAAAAACTTCTAGGTTCACATGGAAATCGATAACTTAAAAACTCCATCTAGAGTCACCCTAAAATGAGAACTAAAGAAATGAATAGATTCTTAACTAATAAATCACCTCTAACTAGGTTATAATACAAAATTCAGATGGATATTTCGAAGAACATTAGATCAATAGTGGATATAGTCATATATTTTCATGTATGTTCTTACAAACTTCGAGGACAATATTTATTTGATGGGGGTAGATTGTGATACCCTAGGCAATTTACGAATTTTAGAATAAAATTTTAATAATATAATTAACAGAATATTTGGTGACTAAACATAAATAAAGTAATTAAAATAGAAATAATTAAACAATCTAAATTAATAGTATTTAGAAAAATTAATATAAGCACCTGATGTTAAAAATAATCTAAATTAATATTATTTAGAAAAAATCTAACTTGATAATATTTAAAAAAAAAACTTTATGTCTATGACTTTAGACTAAATAGTATAAATGAATAAATGAAGTTACTTTAGAGTTGGAATGATTAAAACAATTAAATTAAGATTATTTAAAAAAACAAAATAAGCACCTTCGGTTAAAAAAAATTAATGTAAATAATTATCAGGGCCCCTTTCCTATGCCGAAGGGCTGCCTGACCGACACAGTAACCCAACAAACCCACTCACTGAGTCAAGTTCACCCAATCACTGTTAAGCCTTCCAAATTTCAACAAGAAGTGACATCAGAATAATTTAAGAATTCATTTTGTGAAGTGCAAAAGTAAACAAAAATTACAAATAAAACCAAGACTTGTCATTTATATATTGCATATTTCCTCATTTTAAATATACACAGTTGACCATTACTTACATATACGAAAATGTCCAATCTATAACAAAAACCAAGAAAAGGAAAAGAACCACCAAGGAAAACTAGGCTATCACCACGCCTTTCCCTTTGTTAGCCATCAATGGACCTGAAATGTTAGTAGAGTAGTGAGCCTAAATTTCAATGTAGGTCAGTGAGTAGTAAAACCAACATATTACCTATAGTTAGCATTCCAAAAAATAGTACACGTATGCATGAACAGCAGTGATAAAATAGTGCTTAAAAACATAGCATAGAGTAAAATTTGTTATAAACAATGCAATAGTTAAAAAAGAATAGTTTAAATACGTGCTAGTAAAAATTGTTTCTAGTTAGGGTTTCGAATCATCAAATCCAATCCTATGGTCATCGCTCGAGTGAATCGTAAGTCAAGCGTATCGGCCACTCAAGTGGGTCGTGAGCTAAGCGTATTCCTCAAATACCCTAACCTCACGCTCGGTCCTCAAGCGCCATCACTCGAGCAAATCAAAAGCTAGGCGCATTGATCATATGCCCTAACCCTGGGCTCAGACCTCGAATCTAATTTCAATCACATCGTGTACCCTGATCCTGCACTTAGACCCCAAGCCTATGGTCTCATTATCAGTGTACATCTATATACTTCAAACCAATTGATGTAACTCAAATCACATGAAACCATTCAACCCATGTCATTCACTCATGTTTCATGCAAGGAATATAAGTTAAAGGAAACACCTGAATTAAACTACCACCTCGAGTCCCATGTATCGATGTCTTGTCGACATTTAGCCCAGTCCTGCAGTACATACTTGGAGTTGCATTATGTAAACCCAATTTCAATTCCTTTGAGAAATGTGGCCCAACTCTAGTTCCACTATCCCTAACCGGTCTCGATCAACCCCAATTTGACTCCGTCAAATTTGGTCGACCGGTCAAACTTGGTCAACTAGTCAAATATAATCAAAATTGGTCAACATGATCAATTTTGGTCAACTTAGGTCAACATGGGCCAATTTGGGTCAAATTGGGTCAAAATAGGTTAAAATTGTGTCAATTTGGTCAAAATCTCCAATTTTCCACAATCAAATTTCAAGCTTTATGTTGCATTTGCGCAGAAAATTTCTTGATTTTTCTACAATCAATCTATGATTTGAATTTGTGCAAATTTTTCTATATTTGTTCTAAACCTCCTAAATATTCACCAAAATTTTAGATTGGGATTTTTGGGCTTCATTTGATAGGGTTTTTAAATGAGATAATTAGTCATTTTGAATTCTCGATTTTTATGTGAAAGGCAGTCACTGCTAATGCAATTGGACCCACTTACCCAACTCAGATTGGGTCAAAATTTGGCCTCCACCAAATTTCAACTCAAAATACTGAGAGTTGGTTAGTCAATTGATCCCCCAAAGTCTCAGCTATGTCACATAATTTTTTTCCATTTTCATGTTTTCCATGATTTTCAAGTGTTTATTTTCCCATTAACCTCTAATTTGAAGATTGTTTCTTGCACCTACATGTGCATTTAGATCATAGAATATACCCGTAGTAAGACTCATTTGAATTAGTAAACTAAGGTGGCCAAAACCCTACTCAAACATAACATTAAACACATAACATGCCTCAACTACAATTTTGAAAATTTTTCAAAGTATCAGAACCTTTGTAGTGAGGTAAATTAGCGTGCATGTAAAATTGTGAATATAGAAGCTTAGGGTATGGGAGTTATACCTTCTTGTATCCTCAATGTCAGGATTAAGTACCCAAGTTTCAGCCCAATCAGACATCTCTGGCTACCTCAAATGTTGCTCAAAAGTTGGCTCCAAGGACACTTTTTGTTGTAATAGTTAGCAGCTAGTCAACTTTAGCACCTTGTAACTCACATTCAAGAGCCTAGTTTTTGTTTCCTGAAGATTGAAACTTGAAGAACACAAAGAGTGCTTTTATCTCAAAAAAAAATCTCAAATTGGTTAGGAACCACCCCTCCAAAATTCGGATCAACACTACTTCTCTCTTCCACCCTTTCAACTATGTTGAACACCTCACTTTGGTGTACATTTTCATCTCTAATTGCTAGGTGTTTCAACCACAATGGACTGCACAATCTTAGAGAGGGAAATGAAAGCTTTCAAATGGCTATGATATTAGGGAATTTGGGTTTGGGACGAAGAAGATATGGGGTGTTGAAGGTGGCTTGCCGCAATTGCAAAATTGCAAAAATTATTGTTTTTATTGCATCTTGGGAGGCTCCTTACATGGTCAAATGGCTTGCTACGTAGCCATCCAGGTGGCTCATGGGTTGCCATGTAAGGTGCCTTAATTTCCATGCTTAGAACTCTAGCCAGAATCCCTATCGGACAGCCAAACCACGAGCCCAAAACCAGGGTCGTTGTTGGTTTTTATGTTTTTTTTTTTGCTAGAAAAATGGGGGAAAAAGAGAGAAGAAGAAGAGAGGGGGAAATGAACAGTGTGCACATAGGCCTCCAAGAGCATGTGACGGCCCACGCGACACTTCGGCCCGTATGGGCTATGAGGCCTATGCGCCAAGTCCAGCCTGCACGGGCCTGGGACCATGCACCAGGCCTATGGGGCTGGGCAACCGGCCCCGTATATATTTTTTCTTTTTTTTTCTTCTTTTCATTTTTTTTTCATTTCATTTCATTTCATTTCATTTTTTATTTTTTATTCATTTTCCCCTCATTTTCTACAAAACTTTTAAATATACATCAAATTCTAATATTTATGCATTTTTTTCAAAAATCTCATATTTTACCCAAAAATCAAAATTTTCTCTCAAAAATCAAATAATCCCCAAATTTTCATTATTCCTTCTGAAAAATTAAATAATCACTCCAAAAATCATATTTATTCCCCAAAAATCTATTATTTATCTATCTATCCATTTATTTTGAAATTTCTCTATTAATCCAAATTCCTTCAATTTAAATGGACAAAATCAAAGAAAATTGAGAAAATTCACATATTTTCATAAAAAATTCAGGAAAACATATGTGAATGCATATATTGAACCCATCAACTTGGTGTCTCAAAATATAGGTCATTACAATCTACCCTTATAAAGTTTTGTCCTTGAAATTTACAAATGATGTAGATAATCAAGTCAAGGAACAAAACTCATCAACTCAGGATAATGTCGAATCATGAAATCTTCATCCTCCTATGTATCCTGCTCAACACCATGGAACTGCTAGCGTACTTGTACCATCAATATCTCCTTATTGCACAACTTTCTCACGACTTGATTGATGATGGCCATAAGTAGCATCTCATCATATGTATAGTCCTCTCGCAACTCAATGTGCCTCCAATCGATAATATGTGAGGGATCAAGGTGATATTTTCTCAAAATAGAAACATGAAACACGCTATGCACACCTGATACTTGTGGCGGCAATGCTAGCTGATAAGCAATGGGGCCGATTCTCTCAAGGGTCTCAAAAGGCCCAATATATCTCATACGAGTTTTCCTAAAATCTCGAAGCATGTTTGCCCCTTTGAAGGTGAAATACATAGGAGGACATGGTCACCAACCTCAAACTCAAGGACCCTTCTTTGGTTATCAACATAACTCTTCTACCGTTCTTGAGCGGCTTTCATATTCTGTCAAATCCTCTATATCTTCTCATTCTACTCCTATATGAAAGCAGGGCCCAAGACTACTCTATCACCAATCTCGGCTCAATAGGCAGGGGATCTACGTGGTCGACCATACAATGCCTTAAATGGCGCCATCCCGATGCTCAACTGGTAGGTGTTATTATAAGCAAACTAGCACAAGGCTAAATGATCCTCCCAACTACCACTAAAGTCCAAAATGCAAGATTGCAACATATCTTCCAAAATCTAGATAACTCACTCAGACAAACCTTTAGTCTGCGGATGAAATGTTGTGATAAGGTTTACCTTCGTTCCCAACTGAGCTTCTAATGCCTACCAAAATCAGGATGTGAACCTAGCATCTAAGGGAACCCCATGGAGCCTCATAATCTCTCTAATATAAAGTTGACTTAATTGTTCCACTAAATCCTTACTATGCATATAACATCCCAACCCCAGCATCTTTAAGCATTGGACATGACCACCATTCTCTTGACAGTGGACTAAACCAAATGGTGGGCCGGGCCGGTGTTATATTTACAAGTACACAACTTGCATCACTTTCTATTTCAATTTTTTCATGCCTTGATTATATTTAACAGTGCATAACTTAAATTTAAGACTTTAATAAGGCAATAGTATAAGAAATAACTAAAATTCATAAACTCAATTAATTAAATAAAATTGAGTACATAATTTGATCTTGAAGAAAAACTATTACAATGGAAGATTCAAAACTTGGGCAACATGCCCTTATATAGAAATTAAAAACTTTTTAAATAAAAGAACCTAACTAATATTCATGGTCTTCATGTAATTCAATTACCTGAAAAATAGAATGAAGGGGTGAGCACATAGCCCAGTGGATCTTTCTAACATTTAAGTCATTATTTCAATTCAAACAAACCAAGCATATCAAAAACTTTTGTACATTAGGCGATTCAAACAAATT
>JAJIYU010020029.1:0-10558 GCA_030144865.1 Tinospora cordifolia | reverse complement strand
TGGTGTTCATATGTTAAATTCTTCTGCATCACTTATGATTACTCTGATAGTGTGTGATGTAGGTAGTATGATTGAGGCTTAACAGTGTCTTGGCAAGCTCGGCTTGCGAGCAGGTTTGTTCGGACACTGTGTCGGTCGGTTCGCCCCTCATCCTAGTGAAGGGGTCCCAATAAGTAAGCCTAAATTATAATAATGGCTTAGTGAGTAGTAAGTCCAACATATTACTCATTACCAACATTCCAAAAACTTTGCATGTATGTATGAAAAGTAATGATAAAACGATGCTTGATAACATGACATGTAGTAAAAAAAAGTTATAAACAATGTAACAGTTAAAGGAGAATAGTTTAAATATATGCTAGTTAAAAACTGTATCTAAAGTAAGGTTTTAAATCATCAAATCTAATCCTATGGTCATCCCTCGAGCGAGTCATAAGTCAGGCGTATCAGCCATTCAAACGCGTCATGAGCTAGGTATATCCCCTCGAATATATTAACCTTGCACTCAGTCCTCAAGTGTTGTCACATGAGCAGGTCAGAAGCTAGGTGTACTAATCATATGCCCTAAACCTACACTCAAACCTAAAGTCTTATTCCAATCACATCACGTATGGTGACCCCGTGCTCGGACCTTGAACCTACGGTCTTATTATCAGTGTACATTCGGTCCAGTCCTATAATATATGCATTCAATCTATATATACCTCAAAATTATTTGATTTAGCTTAAATTAGATGAAACCATCTAAACTATCTTATTTCATTTATGTTTTATGTAAGAAATATAGATTAAAGTAATATCTGAATTAAACTATTCACCTCGGGTTTCGAGTACCGGTGTTTCGTTAACATTCGGTTTAGTCCTATAATATATGCTTAGTTATGCGTTATCTAAACCCAATTAATTTTTTTGCGTACGTCTATGACATTTCTGCCCATTTTACTATTTATTACATTATAGCCTTCGAAATTATATTAGCTAAGTAATATTTATCAAAGAAAGTTCCGTGTACACCAAATAAATAAGAAAAAGAAGAAAAAAAAAGTCCCACGTATTTTTCATGATTTTGATGGTGATGGCCATGAAATGTTTAATGATTGTGAGGATTTCAATGAAGTAATTGGTCTTGCTCCACTTGATCAATCTATCAAATCTTGTTACTAAAATCTATTTTGATTAGTTGTTAGAGCTGTAAACGATCAATTGTTTTAATTATCAGAAATAATTCATCCTTCAGTGCAATAAATCAAATTATAAAGAAAAATATATTTAATGTAGGTAATTTTGACAATAAATCAAATTATAAAGAAAAATAATTCATCCTTCAGTGCAATAAATCAAATTACAACTAAATTTGATCTCTATTATTTATCACAATTATATCCAAACTTCAGATTGCTTCTGTCATTACAAAAATGATGAATAGAGATTTATTTTTCTCTATAACTTATTGGTCAATAAAGTTTTTGAATATTTATGATTAAGAGAGGTGCAAGTCCCAAATAATCATTAATCTTATCAAGAAAACAAAACCATTATTCTAATAATGATACTTTAAGGAATCAAAAGTAAAAAAATGAAAGAAATTCATTGTAATAAATATGGAGAATCTTTAATATTTAGACTGCATAAGTAACATAAATTGTATTAATCTTCATAAGGGTTTGATATTTTTACAACATTATCGACTCATTAAATTATTATCTATTAGACTAACTCTTCTAATAATACTGGATAAGATTCATAATCAAGTCAACTCATTATTTAAACTATTTATAATGTATCATTCATAAAATAAATATTTTTTTTCATAATCTATATAATTTAAATCATTCACACTTAAGTAAAAATTCTATATAATTATTTAAAGTTTTTAAAATTATATAATTGTTATTTTTAAAATTATATATTTGCAATAATTTATTTTCTGATTTTTAAAATATCAGTTTTTTAATTTTTTAAAGAAATATTGTTTATTATTTTTTAAAAATATTTTAAAAAGAGGCATTAAAAAGTTTAAGAAAAGATTTGAGGAGGGGGGATCGAACATTTGGAATTAGAACCACCAAACGCTCATCGAGCGCTCCACTCTCGTTAAAGATGCCCTTTGTATGGTATCAATTTCTTGCTGGTAACAACTGCATCTTTTAGATGAGTACGGAATTAAATTTAGAGCCTCATGCATGGAATCATCATAGGGATTTCATATCTCAGAACTACCAAACAGTCATCGAGTACCCCACCCCGATTAAAGATGGCTTTTCCTATGGTTCCAATTTCTTTTCATCTTTCAGATGAGTACGAAACTGCTTCTGATTGCACAAGGAAGGACAAGCAAGGCGCCCCACACACTTTATTGATTTGAATTTTGCTAATAATAACTTATGTTTAATGCTAGTTGATATATGTAGATATATGAAATGGTGACCGTAACATTCCCCACCTCCCTTCCTTTGATTTAGTACTACCATTTATTAGAATAGATAAAAATAAAAAAAAAGAACCACCACACAAACACATAACGACATTTCCCATTTCCTATGGAGATTTCGGTGAGATAGTTGTTATGTACACATCTTCAACTCGTCATTTCACAATTATTTCGGAGAAATTGACGATATTTATATTGCAGAGTAATTGTTTGAGACATGTTTTGTGGGTTGAAAGGTTACAATAACTACAATCTACCAAAAAAAAAAACAAAAATCTATAAAAAGTAAATGAGAACAACATGATGGTTAAAAAGAGATAATAATGGTTTGAGTTTGTTGAAGTACACAAAGTTTAAAGAGAAATGTAAGAAAAAATATATATAAGAATGAAACCAAAAATATTTGTTCTTTGAATTTAACTCTAAATGCATACATACATACATACATACATACATACATACATACATATATATATACATGTATCATGATAAATACAAATACACAAATATAAAATAATACAGATACATGAGCTACTTAAATGTAAATATATGAACTAAATAAAAAAATTTCTTAAATAATATACAATACATGAATCATGCATAATGTAAATACTAACATCTCCTCCTATATTTCTCACTTAGGCCCAAATTGACTCATTTTGACAAAATTTGACCAAAATTGGTCATGTTGACCAATTGTGACTGAGTTTGATTAGTTGACCAAGTTTGACTAGTTGACCAGTTGACTAAATTGACCAAGTCAAATTTGGGTTCACTAAGACCGATTAGAGACAATAGATTTAGAATTGAGCCACGTTTCATGGGAAAAAAAACTAAAATTGCATTTAATATGTGCAGATTTGAGTGTATATTGTGGAACTAAGCTGATTGTCGACAAGACATTGGTACGTGGGACCTGAGGTGAGTAGTTTAATTCAGGTGCTACTTGACTAGTATTCCTTGCATAAAATGTGTGTGAATGACATTGGTTAAATAGTTTCATGTGATTTGAGTTGTATCAATTGGTTTAAAGTATATATAAATGTACACCGATAGTGAGATTATAGGCTCGAGGTCCAAGCGCAGGGTCAGGGTATACAGTTTGAGTGTCGAGGTCAGAACATATGATAAGTGCGCCTAGCCTCAAACCCACTTAAGTGACAACACTTGAGGACCGAGTGAGGGGTTAGGATATTTGATGAATACGCCTAGCTCATAACTTGCTTGACTCGCCGCTATGCCTGACTCATGACCCGCTCGAGCAATGACCATAGGAGTGGATTTGATGATGTGAAACCCTAACCTAGACGTAGTTTTCAACTAGCGTATATTCAAATTGCTCTTCCTTAACTGTTACATTGTTTATAAATGTTTTACTATATCCCTTGTTATAAAACATTATTTTACCATTATTGTTCATGTATACATGCATTATTTTTGGAATGCCAATTATAGGTAATATGTTGGTTTTACTACTCATTGAGTCACGTTGCAAATTAGACTCATTACTCTACTAACATTTTAGATTCCTCAGCGGCTGACAAAGGCAAAGGCATGGTGATAACCTAGTTCCCTTGGTGGTCCTTTACTTTTTGGTTCTATTTAGAGATGCATCTCTTATATGTCTATGTCTAGTGGTCAACTGTATTTTGGAAGTAGACAATATGTAACATGTGTGAGCAAATTTCCATAGTATTTGTCTTTATACTTATTGAAATGTTATACTTTCTTACTTTATAGAATAGATGCTTAAATTACTATGATGTGACTTGTTGTTGTGGTTGGGAAGGCTTAATGGTGATTAGACAAACTTGACTCAATGAGTGAGTTTGTTGAGTCACCATGCCGGTAGGGCCGCCCTTCAGCCTAGGGAAGGGGTCTTGATAGCTTTGATATCAGAGCCTAAGTTCAAAATTGAAGAATATTAATAAATAAATGGTCTAAGCGACATCAGAGTAATCGTGAAAGTAAACAAAACACCAAACTTAAAGGAGAAAAAGGAGAAACTATTAATAATAAATCATATTTTGAACATAACTTTTACTACTTAGTGTTTAGCTCAAGTATATTTTAAATGGATGAATAACCAATAGTTCAATTTGAAATGCACATAGAGATGTCACCCAGGAGGGGCAAAACACAATCTAGATAAGGAAAACCATCGCTCAGGCCTAGGTAGCCAACGCCGCCACCACCACCCCTGACTCAGCTCGAGCAGCGCCCTATACAGAAACTCGAGGCTATAATTAGGGCATCTAACAAGGCTATGCAGGCCTAGAAAACCTTATTGAGGGGGAGACTCGAAAGGTCGAAGGCTGACAGATAGAGGGATGAGTCATCTACATCAGCAGGACCTTCTATTATGGCTGCACCCGTGGTGACAGTGGCTCTAGCTATCGTGCCGCCATCACCTACTCCACCTGCACCACCAGCTCCAAAGCCACCAATTGAGGCTGTAGTAGCTCCAGTTGCCTCTACGCAAGATAGATAAGGAGATGAGAGAACCCACGTTTGACTCCTCAAGAGCTTTATGGATTTATGCCCCACGATGTTCACGAGTGGTATTAGTTTGGAGGCAGCAGAGCATTGGCTACTGAATATGGAGAAGAACGCCAAAACCCTGCACTTATCTAAGGCAGACCGAGTTATATTCTTAGCCCATATAATGGAGGGCGAAGATGTAGATGGTGGCGGTCTACAAGGAGTTACGAGGGCCATGTTACCTCTTGGCTAGATTTAGAGAGCTTTTTCTCGAGGCTTATGTTTTGGAGGCTGAGCAAAAACGTAAAAAGATCAAGTTTCTGAGCTTACGCTAGGGGACCATGACAGTTAGGGAGTATACCCATCGGTTCCTATAGTTGGAAGAGTATGCACCTTAGTTGATAGCCGAGCTAAAAGAGAGGGCTGAATTTTATCGATGAGGGTTGAGCGTCGCTATTAGAAAGACGACTTCTACATATAGGGCTCGAACCTTAGAGGAGATCCAAAGGGAGGTTCTTCAGTATGAGATGGATGAGTTGGATAGGCGCCCTGAGATTTCTATTATACCGAGTAGCACTCCTCAGCCACAGCCACAGTAATAGACACAGTTACAAACCCAGCCATCATATAGAGGTGGATACGAAGGTTATAGGGGTTGTGATCGCTACTAAAGGCACAAGAAGAGGAAGTTTTCAAAGGGAAAATCGATCACTGATCCCAATCAAGCCTCATGACGAAAATTGCACTTGTGGCCACCCCAGTTCAGTCATAGCCACTGACAAAGCAGCATAATACAGTCTATGGGGGCCGAGGCCATGGACCGAGTCATGGTAACCAGGGTGGACATAGGCCGCCCCTTACATGTTACCAGTGTGGAAAGATCATGCATAAGAGGGCTAACTGTCCGACTCTTGGAACAGGTCTCAATTCTTTCACCCGAGCCATCAGGACAAAGCATAGGCAATTACTCAGCCTAACCCCAACTCGATGAGGACCTTGGTAGAAGGTACAGTTACACATGGTGATTCATCTATATATGTACTGATTGATGTTGGTTCTACACTATTTTTTATTTCGGGTGTGCCATGGATAAAGTGGGACTTAGACCCGTTAGGGCCCCGACTTTGTTGATATTGAGTACTGCTGCAGGGGAGAGCATTTACCCCAACATAATCTGTGAGGGTGTATACCTAGATTAAGGGACTTTGAGATTATTGTTTGGACCTTTGAGTGTTGGAGTTCCTTGAGTTCGATGCCATACTCGGGATCAATTGGCTGGCTGCATACCATGCACATGTTGATTGCTTTGCCAAGAAGGTCATGTTCCAGATCCCAAGGCAAACCCATTGTAGTCTTTCAGGGTAGAGCTTCTGATAAGCAGAGCACCCATGGCTGATTGGTGACACAACACTATATGGACACACTTGCCAGTTTGACTGTAACAACCTGAGCCCACAACATACTGATATTGTCCCCACCTTAGCCACCATTGACTAGGTATAGGGTTTGTTCTTGGCAAGACTCGAACCTGTGTCTCTCAAAAGTTTTCAACACTAATAAGGTTTGCAATTGCTCAATTAGCCTAGGCATTGCTTTAATGTCGGACCGATGTGGAATATTACAATTCACCCCCTTTGAGCAGTTTTGTCCTTAGGACTCACACCGTCATCGCATATAAAGTGGCTTCGATACCATTTGTAACAACTCGAACCCACTACGTACTGATATTGCCCTCACCTTTGCTGTGACTGACTGAGTATAGGATTTTGTTCTTGTCAAGACTCGAACTTGAGTCTCCCAAAAATGTTCGACACTAGTAAGGTTCGTAATTGCTCATTTAGCCATGCATTGCTCTAGTGTCGGACCGATGTGAGATATTACATTGACCACCATAGATGAGAGACCTTCATGGACAAATATCGATGGCATCCTTGTTGTAAGAGATTTTCCTAATGTATTCCCTGAGGATCTACCCGGCTTGCTCCCTAAGCGGGAGATCGACTTCATTATCGAGGTCATTCTAGGGACACGACCAGTTTCGATTCCTTCTTACTGCATGGTGCCTAGGGAATTGCAGGAGTTAAAGGTCTAGTTAGAAGAGTAATTGGATATAGGTTTCATTTCCCTTAATGTGTCACCTTGGGGTGCTCCAATATTAATTGTGAAGAAGAAGGATGAGAGCCTCCATTTGTACATCGTGTACCGACTGTTGAACAAGGTGACAATCAAGAATAAGTACTCTCTTCCATGTATCAAATACTTATTTGATCTACTTAGGGGTGCCAAGGTATTTTCAAAGATTGATATGAGATATGGGTTCCATTAGCTAAGAGTCAGCACAACATATGTACAGAAGACTACATTTTGCACTAGATATAGGCACTACGAGTTCTTATTCATGCCATTCAATATGCAAAATGTTCCAGCTATGTTTATGGACCTCATGCAAAGAGTGTTTTGGCCATATCTCGATGCTTTTATGTTCATCTTCAATGATGATATCTTGATCTATTCGAGGTCCCGTTAGGAACATGTTCAACACTTGAGGATCCCACTATAGACCTTGAGAGAGCATAGGTTGTATGCTAAGTTCAGCAAGTGCAAGTTTTGGTTATCAAAGGTCCGATTTTTAGGTCATGTGGTTAGAGCTAAGGGTATTTCAGTTAACCCCACTAAGGTTGAGGCAATTATTAGTTAGCAGAGACCTACCATAGTGGCTGAGATCTGTAGCTTCAAGGGTTTAGTAGGTTATTATCGTCTTTTTATCCAGAACTTTTTGAGGATTGTAGCTCCAATGACGAAGCTAACCAAGAAGGATACTCCATTTGTATAGACTGATAGGTGTGAGAATGTCTTCCTTGACCTTAAGCAGAGAATGACATCAACTCCAGTACTAACATTGCCAGAACCGGATTAGGAGTTAACGATATACACGGATGCATCACATACAGGCCTTGGTTGCGTGTTGATGTAAGATGACAGGGTTATTGCTTATGCCTCACGACAATTGAAAGTTCAGAGAGGAACTACCCAGTGCATGACCAAAAGCTAGCAGCAGTGGTGTTTGGACTCAAGATATGGCAACATTATCTTTATAGAGAGCGTTTCATGCTCTATTTGGATCATAAGAACCTTAGGTATTTATTCTCATAGAAGGATTTGAACATGAGATAAAGATAATGGATGGAGCTGTTAAAGGATTATGACTTCACTATCAAGTACCACCTGGGAAAGGTTAATTAATGGCTGATGCTTTGAGTAGAAAATAGGTCGAGACTGCATGCCTAGCTAGACACATGTCTCATGAATGAAAGATGATTGATTTTGCCACAATTATGAGTATTCATAAGTCATCTTTTGAAGCCAGAATTAGTGCACAGATTAGAGCCTAGCCAGTTCAGGTTCAAGAGATCACGATGGGACAGCGTCATGATGTGGACTATGATATGTTCAAGGCATGGGCTGAGGACACATCCCATGGAGAGTGGTCATTTGATTCACAGGGTGAACTGAGGTTCAAGGGATAACTATGGATACAAAATGATACTGGCCTGAGACGTAGTGTGCTCAAGTAGCTACACTAATCAAGATACGTCGTTCATCCGAGTGCCAATAAGATGTATCAAGATGTTAAGCAGACATATTGGTGGCTCGGGATGAAACGGGACATAGTTGTCTTCATCTAGTGATGTGATACACGCCAGTAGGTTAAGGCTGAGCACTACGAACCCGATGGATCTTTACAACCCTTATCTATATCAAAGTGGAAATGGGAGCACATCACCACGAACTTCATTACGGACTACCCATACACAAAAGAGGCATGATTCAATTTGGGTAGTTGTGAACCATTTGATGAATTCAATCCACTTTCTTAATATGAGTACTAAGAATTCAGTGGAGCAGTTGAGTCATCTTTATATTAGAGAGATTATGAGGCTTCATGTGGTCCCTTTATTCATTGTGTTCAACAGGGATGTTAGCTTCATGTCCCAATTTTAGTAAGCGTTGTAGGCTCAGTTGGGAAGAAAGGTGAACCTTAGCATAGCATTCCATCCGCAGACTGATAGTCAGTCAGAGCAAATGATCCAGAATTTGAAAGATATGTTGCGATCTTGCATTATAGACTTCGTGGTAGTTGGGAGAATTATTTGGCCTTGTGCAAGTTCGCTTATGATACCAACTACTAGTCGAGCATTAGGATGGCACCGTTTGAGGCATTGTATGGTCGGCCTTGTAGATCCCCTGCTTGCTGGGCCGAGACTGGTGACAAAGCAGTCTTAGACCTCGCCTTCATATAGGAGTAGAATGAGAAGATACAGAAGATCATGCAGAATTTGAAGGCCGCTCAGGACTGACAAAAAAAGTTATGCTAATAATTGAAGAAGGGTCCTTGAGTTTGAGGTTGACAACCATGTCCTCATCTGTATTTTGCTTCAAAAGGGGCAAACACGCTTTGGGATTTCAGGGAAGCTCGTACTGAGATATATTAGGCTATTTGAGATCCTTGAGATGATAGGCCTTGTTGCTTATCAACTAGCATTGTCGTCACAACTATCGAGTATGCATAACATATTTCACGTTTCCATGTTGAGGAAATATCACCCCGATCCCTCGTATATCATCGATTGGAAGCATATTGAGTTATGAGAAGATTGCACATACGATGAGATGCCTACAACCATCTTCGATCGAGCTATGAGAAAGTTGCAAAATAGGGAGATACCAATAATACAAGTGTATTGGCAATTCCATGGTGCTGAGCAGGATACATGAGAGAGTGAAGATTTCATCATCTGGCATTACCTTAAGTTGATGAGTGTTGTTCCTTGACATGTATTATCCACATCAATCATAAATTTTGAGGACGGAATTTTGTATAAAGGTGATAGACTGTGACGACCCACATTTTTGAGACACCAAATTGACGCATTCAATGCATGTATTTTTATGTATTTTCTTAAATTTTTAATAAAAATACATAAAATTTTCTCAATTTTTTCTAATTTTTAACCATTAACTAAAAAAAAATAGATTAATTGAGAAATATAATTATTAAAAAGGGAATACATTAATTATTGAAGAAATGAGAATTTTAGGAAAAAAAATATGATTTTTGGAGTGATTAGTTAATTTTTGGGAAGGAATAATGAATTTTTCAAAAATTATTGAATTGTTTGAGAGAAAAATGTTATTTTTGGGTTGAATGTATATAATTTAATAATAATAATAATAAAGAAAAAAATATATATATATATATATATATACACACACACACAAAGGAAAAAGGAAAAAAAATCTGGCCAACCTAGGTGCATGGGCTTCAACTACCCAGGCCCATGTGGGTCGGGTTGGGTGCATGGGCTGGCCCATGTGTTGAACTCTACAAATATTGATATGTTGATATGAATTTTTTTCTGACATTAATTGTGGTTGTTTTTGGCATCGTTGAGTGTTGATTTTCGCTCAAGGCCTAAAGGCTTTTATGTAGTGTTTTAGAACCTTAATGAACTTATTATTAGCCATGTTCATGGTTGCCTTTTGAGCCATCGAAATTAGCCTTGAAACAACCCAAAACTTTTGACCCCTTCTTCGATATTGAAACCTGTCATTTTGAAGAGTTTTTTGTGGAATTTCTAGCCCATT
>JAJIYU010020028.1:0-10609 GCA_030144865.1 Tinospora cordifolia | reverse complement strand
AAGGTAGGGCACTAAATTTCAATCTAATTCAATGTGAAACCCTAATTTGAGTTTCTAATTCTAGTCAAACAACCACTGATTGACTTTCTAATTCTAGCCCAAGATATCTAATAACTAATCTCTGATACTACCTTTGGTATGAAAGTAACTTTCTAATTCTTGCCCAGTATTTCTACTAACTAAGCTCTGATACCACCTTTGTAACACCCCAACCCTCGTATCTTTAAGCATTGGACACAACCACCATTCTCTTGACGGTGGACTAAACCAAATGGCGGGCCAGGCCGGTGTTACTTTACAAGTGACACACACTTGACTTTCTTTCTATTTCAATTATTTCATGCCTTGATTGTATTTAACAGTACATAGCTTAAATTAAAAAATATAGTAAGGCAATAATAAAAGAAATAACTAAAATTCATAAACTCAATTAATTAAATAAAATTGAGTACATAATTTGATTTAAAAAAATAATTACAGTGGATGTCTTAAAACTTGGGCAACATGCCCTTACATAAAAATTAAAAACTTTTTAAATAAAAGAATCTATCTAATTTTCATGGTCTTCATGTAAATCAATTACCTAAAAAATAGAAGGAAAGTGTGAGCACAAAGCCTAGTAGATCTTTCTACACATCTAAATCATTATTTCAATTCAAACAAACGAAGCATATCAAACACTTTTGTACATTAGGCGATTCAAACAAATTTCTTGTTTATAGTTGACATTCGGACCAAAAGAGTTTAATCTCTGTGTTCCACATCATGGGGAGAGAGAATGACAAACGAAAACTCAAACCCCAATATCTATGAAGTGGGATCACTCTTGGGAACCTAGTTCGAAATCGTCAATGGTAAACTGGCAAGCCACGTCGGGGGGTGGAACACACACGATGATACTATGCAAGTCGGATCATCGCGCCGGTACGTAGATTGAATCATTATTTAATCTTTCCTTAGTGATAAAACACACAATATTAGATTAAACCATTGATGCAACATACACAAAACATGCATCATTAAATATTTATTCATGGCACAATTCATGTATAACATGCATCAATATTCTTAATTTCTAAACATGCATGACATGTATATTCATGGCACATCAAATAAATAAAGCTTGCATATTAAACATATATTCAATCAATCATCTTCAAAACATCATCACACATGCAAGACTTATTCAAATTAAAATAAAGAAGTAGAAGTTAGAAGTCACTTCCACCTTAAATGAGTCCCTTCTGCGCACCTCTGAAATCCGGCAGAGTTTCGTTACTTCAAGGCTTCCAAACACTCAAGAACTCTCAAGAACACTCAAGAATAGTTCAAGATCACTCAAGAACTAAGGGGTGCCAAGAAGAAGGCTAGAGAGATTCAAGAGGGACTAGTATGTTCTTGATTTGGGATGAACACAATGTGAGCATTAGGGGTCCTTTATATAGAGTTCAAAATAGTGTAAAATGGTAAGTTTTTAGTGTTTTCTTTGTAGGAAACTTGCCAATAATTCAAATTTTCGTGACCCCAAGCATAGGAAAATAGTTAGTGAGTTTGGAATTTGGAAACACAAATTTTTCAGATTTTTTGGAATTTTTTTTCGAATTTTATTTGGATTTTTTCCTTATTTTTGGTGGTCTAATAGGAGCTTCGAATCTGGACGCTCGGATTGTCCTCAATCGCCACATCAGATCACGGTTAAGATTTTTGGGTTAGTTGTGGATCGTTGGATCTTCTTCGAATGTGTCAAGGCAGATGATCTAATCTGGACTGCTAGATTCCCTCGAGCGCAGCACGATCATCAAGCCGTCTAAGATCTTCACCGTCGGATGAGCCTCGAGAACAACACACGTTCGCAATCATCAAATACAATTCGTCCGATCGTCCTCGAGCACGACACGCGGATCTGGTTTACGATTAACGAAACACATCTGGGCCGTCGGATCGAGCAAACTTAATCTTGGACTGTTGATCAACCTCGAGTGACGCATCCCTTCACGATCGATCGAAGACGTCTTGAATCTGGGCCATCCGATTTTCCTCGAGCGCAACATCATTCGCGATTGATTCCTGCGGCTTTGATCTTCGCCGTTGGATGGATCTCGAGCACAACGTCCGATCTTGATCACCAATCCGGGCCGCACGATGAACCTCGAATCTGAGCCGTTAGATTAGGCAAATCGTTTCTGGGCCGTTGATTTTACTGATTCGGTGCTCCTGGGTATTGTTTTGGGCTTCGATTTCATTCGTTGGATTTTGCTGATTTGTTTTGGACCGTTGGATGCAATTTCTAATTACAAAATTTGATTTTTAAGGCTGCTATTATCCAAAAATTGTTAATTAGACACTTCCTAATAGATAAAAACTTGATTTTCTTGTATATTCCCTTCTATTTTGATGATTTGCTAATATTTTTTTTCCTTTCTAATTTATTTAATATTACATTTATTAGAAATTTTTTTTGTATTTCTTTAATATTTTTAATATTAATAATTAAATAATCTACATTTTCCATTTTTATATATTTTTATTTATTTCATATTTAATTTTCAAATAATAATTTATATAATTATACACTAATATTTACATAATGTTTTATTTATTTTTAATAAATACATGTACACTACATTTTTATTTAATTATATAAATTTGTCTATGTACATATTCCTATAATATGTAGTATTCACATTTATTGTGCTAACACACACCTTATTCATACCCATATTAACCTGTATGTGTATTATTTCTATTTATTTCTTAAGCAATTTCTTAAATTTCATAATTAATTCTACTAAATTGTAATTTTCAATTAATTATCAAGTTAAAGTCTTATTTCCCTAATTTTTTTTATTATATCTCCAATATATTTTATTTTTTCATGTGCCAACCCACAATTTGCACCCAAAAATCTTTGAAATTAATTTATTTAACTTATTTTATTTATTTTAAATTATTTGACAAAATTCTGGGGTATTACAAGGTGGATGTGATTTCTAAAACGCCTTCTTTACTACTTCAAGTCTTTAGTATATTCATGCATATTTCAGTTTTTAGCATGTTTATATTTTAGTTTGAAGCATGTTTGATCAAGTTTTCTGTTCAGTTTAGCATGTTTTCATGATTTAATTCATATACGATAACATAACATGCTTAGATTCCATGCTTAAGCTTATTTTTGAGTTGTCAAGCATGCCATATATGTTTTCCATGTTTTCCTGATTATTTAAATTCTGATATCAACTCTTATGATTTATTATCATGGTTATTTGAATTTAAATATGAGAAAGTGAAGATAAGAATCACGTATCATCATAGTAGTCTAAATGATGTTATGGGCGTCTTTTGCATATACTTAGTGTATATGAGTAACATCACTAAATGTGGATGTGTTTTAAAATACTTGAAATGTGGACATGTGATCCTTATTTCTAATGGAATGTGACAAGATGAATTGTCATTCCATCCCAAAATAAGAGTATTTTAATGAAGGACATCAAGGGTTTAAAACCTCTTTTGGTCAAATATACAACTCTAACACGATATTGTTTGAAACACTTAATGCTTATAAGTGATTGAAATTGGATGTACTTTTGATTTGAATTAATAAATTAGTAGTTGTGTGAATGATCCACTGGGCTATGTGCTCACCCCTCTCTTTAATATTTTTTAAGGAATTAAATATGAAGAATATGGATGATTAAAATCTTTTTTTAATGTAAGGGCATGTTGCCCACTTTTGATTTATTAGCCTTCTGCTGAATTTTATTTTTGAGTTATTTACTCCCTTTTTATTATTTTAATTCCAAGCACGAATCCCTTTATTTTATCTAATAAATAAAGATTGAAGTATTTCTTTTATCTCTCTTGTAATAGTCTTATTAAATTAAAGTTAAATTATTTGGGTTGTGTGCTCATTGACAAGTAATAAGACTTGAGATAATGAGATATGATACAAGTTGTGTACTTTTAATGTAACATTGGACCCAACCTACCTTGTATTTTGAGCTTAAACCTATCTTTTGGGGGTTAGGGTGTTACAAAGGTGGTATCAGAGCATGGGCATTAGTTGTTGGGCAAAAAAATTAGGAAGTTTCCTTTGATACCAAAGGTGGTATCAGAGCCAAGGCTTTAAATGCTTTGTGCTAAAAATAGAAAGTCAAGCCTAAACATGTGTTGGGCTAGAATTAGAAAGTTAATCAGTGCCTACTTGACTAGAATTAAAAACTCTAACTAGGGTTTCACTTTGAATTGAATAGAATATTTGAATGCCTTACCTTCTATTTTTGAAATTTAAAAACATTTTAGAAAGTGTTTTCAAAAAGGAAATATATGTTTTTAAAATATTTTGTTTTGATATAAAGACTACAAGTTGACCTGATAGTGGGCAAGTCTTGTCCTAAGTAAAGTTAAATCATTGAAAGGGAGGTTGGGAGGTGGGTTATCCGGCCTTAGAAAGCGAGGTTGCTAAGCAGACTTCGGTTTCCCCGCCCGATCTAGAGGTTGTCCCACCAGCTTGTACAAGTAGTCTGAGTTGAAAAATACCTTTATTTTCTATACAAGAAAATTAGAAGGTGAAAAATTAGGGCAAGAAATTGATTAGAAGTCGAAAAAGATGCCAAAGGTGGTATCTAAACTAGACAAAGGTTGTGAGTCAACCATACTGAACCCTAGGTCCAAGGAAAAACCTTGGGTAAAAACATGGTGTACCCATGAGTGGCATAGTGGATCAAAAACATAAAACTTTAGGACAAAGGCTAGAAACTAAAAACTTGTGTAAAAATAAAAAATTATTTGATTAAGACACGGGATTAGGAAGTTGATATATCTTTCGGTTTCTATGTAGTATGGGATGGATGGGAATTCGAGATTATAGAGGAAGCCTGGACTCAGAGAATGATGGACCATGTGTGACAAATGATCAATAACTCTTGCAAAATGGGTTTTTCTATGCTCACTAGTATGGGATAGTGGAATATAGTGGGCTCAAGAACCTTAGTTATTGAGGAATTCGTAGAATTGTTTGGGTGTAGCTCTATTCTAGGTGAAAGCATAAGTAGAAGGGGTGGAGTAGTATGAGACACTTGAACCTAAAAGCTTAAGTGAAAGCTTGGAACCTTGCTATGCTAGCTTGATTGTATGATTGTGTGATATGCATGCTTTACTACTTATTTGCTTTGAGAACAAATCCTGCACCCATGCATGAAAAAACTTAGAAACATAAAGTGTTAGGCCACTGAACAAATCAAGGACCTAGAGACATGAATCTAAAGTTATGATAGTACAAACATTTGACGAGGCAAACACTAACAAAACGTTAAATTTATAGACAATGGCTGGAACAAGAAGGTATGCTACTCGATCCACCACTTCTGACGAGATAGAGCAGAGGGATCAAAAAATACCTACTGGCATGGAGGCCTGAATGGAGAACATGATGAATGAAGTTGCTCAAAGAGTTATGGATCAACTGATGAGGGTTTTACCTCGGATACTCCCTCAGGTAGTTCTTGAGGCCTAAGTACCTAAAACCATCTAGGTTCAACAACCAACACATGTGGCCCAAGATCCCGAACATCAAAGGGATCAGGAGGGTTTGGAGGATGATAAATAAAGGAAGATGAGGATAGAGCTACAAAAACTCCACCCTCCATTTTATGGTACTATAGAATGCATCTCAATAGATCACAGGTACTAAGAGATGGAGGAAATTCTCAATGTACTGAAGGTAACTAGGTAAAGACAGATGGCATTGACCATGTACCATTTCAAAGGACCAACTAGAAGTTTGTTGCGTGTGATGATGATGGACCCTAATACAGATGTCGATGCTATGAGTTGGGAGAACTTCACAAAGATATTTTATGAAAATTTCTTTCCAGAAGCGACGTTGAGCAATCTATCGAAGGACTTTGTTCCATTGAATCAAAGGGATGTGACTATAGCTGAATATGAAAAGAAGTTCATCGAACTAGCCAAATTCTCACCAAATTTGATCAAGGAGGAGGAAAGGAAGGCTAATCGATTCGCATAGGCTCTCAAGATGGAGATCCGAAAGTTAGTGAAGATTCTATGCCTAAAGACTTACAAAGACGTCATAGAAAAGGCCCTAACACTAGAACAAGAGCTCTACTTAGACAAAGGTTGAGGAGAATGAAAAAGATCACGAGTTTCAGAAGAAAAGCAAAAATGCATGAAAAGTGCCATAGAAATAGGGGCAGACCTCGAGTGAGTTTAAGGAACAAGCTAGGAGGCAAGGGCTATGCTATGTGTGTAGATAGAAGGGGCATCTCGCTAAGAATTGCCCAACTGCACTTTGTCAAGCACCTCAGCAACAACCACAGTTGGGAAGAGTTCAGAACGGCCATCCTCAGGGGAGGTAATAGTAGTCGAATGCTAACCAGGGGCATAACCAGGGCCGTGGATAGAACCAAGCCAGAATGTTCAATGTTGAGGCTTAAGAAGACTAGATCCCTACTATGGAAGGCACATTTTGTTTTTTAATGTTGTTGTGAAATTATTATTTGAATATGGTGCCTCTAAGTCTTTTATATATGAAGAACTAGCTAATAGGTTACAACTTGTGACAAAAACACTACCTGTAACTTTGAATGTGTCTACACCAATAGGGACCACTGTGACTTCAAAAAGAATGTATAGTTATGACCTAAGGTTCGAGGATAAGCTCATGATAGTTGACCTATGTACTTTATCTTTTTATGGCTATGATGTAATCTTGGAGATGGATTAGTTAGACCAATACCAAGCCCATATAGATTGTCCTAAAAGATGAGTGATCATAATCCTTCCTTCGGGGGAAACTTGAAGAATCAACGGAGATATGCGAAGACTTCCAAGAAGTCCAACCATAGCCATATTGAATTTCTTAAGGCAGAAGAATGAGTTCGAAGAATGGTGTTGTTTGTGAAAAGGAAACATGGTTTTATGAGACTTTGTGTCGATTATCAAAAGTTGAACCAAGCTACGGTGAAAAATAAATATCCTTTGCCAAGGATCAATGATCTGTTTGATCAATTGAGAAGAGCCACTCATTTCTCAAATATTCATCTCAAGTCGGGATATCACCAGTTGAGAATCAAGTAGTTTGATATACACAAGACTGCCTTCAAAACGAGATATGGACACTTTGAATTCACCGTGATGCCCTTTGGTTTGACTAATGCCTAGCAACATTCATGGACTTGATGAACTAAGTGTTTAGATAGTATCTTGACCCGTTTGTGGTGGTATCGTAGATGACATCCTAATCTATTCAAAGTCAGAGGTTGAACACTTACAACACTTGCAAATAGTGTTGGAGACCCTCAGAAGGCATCAATTATATGTCAAGTTCAGCGAGTGTGGGTTCTAGATGAAAATAGTCAAGTTTCTTGGTCACATAGTATCAATAAAAGGCATCTCAGTAGACCCGGAGAAGCTAGAAGTTGTTATGGATTGGAAGCAACCTAAGATAGCTACAGAGATTATGAGCTTCTTAGGCCTAGTTATCCAAGATTTTTCAAACTAGCAAAACCTATGACCAAGCTGACCAGGAAGGGAGTTAAACTCAATTGGAATGAGAAGTGTGAGCAATCATTCAAAGAATTGAAGAAGAAATTGACTACCGGCCCTATCCTAGTCTCTTCGACCCATGATTTAACTTATATCCTCTATACCGATGCTTCGCTAAGTGGATTGGGAGTAGTGTTGATGCACGAAAGACAAGTACTCGCTTATGCCTCGCAACAGCTGAAGGTCCATGATAAAAATCACCCTATTCAAGACCTAAAATCAGCAGCCATCATATTTACCCTGAAGATTTGGAGACACTACCTTTATGATGAGAAATTCAATCTATTTTCATATAACAAGAGCTTGAAATACATCAACACTCAAAAATAGTTAAACCTCAGGTAACATAGGTGGATGGAGTTCCTCAAGGACTATGATTTTCAATTAAACTACCATCTAAGGAAGTCCAATGTGGTAGCTAATGCCTTGAGTAGAAAGTTCAACCACCAGGAGGAAGAAATGGGCTAGAGTACCAGTTGATCGAAGACTTTAGGTTGGGCATAACCTTGAATGACAAGCAAACCTACCTTTACGGTATGTCTTGCCAACCGGATCTACTACATTAGATTAGGGAGGAATAGAGACAAGACAAGTGGCTTGTGGGTCTAATAGAGGGACTTAAACAGGGTAAACATTTTGACATTAGGTTGGATGCTGAGAATATCTTGAGGCTCGGGAAGAGGATCGGTGTACCTCTGAATGGATAGAGTAAGTAGATCATACTAGATGAGACTGACCAGACCAAGTATACAATCCATCCAGACAGAGATAAGATGTACTAGAACCTCATAAAGACTTACTGGTAGAGAGGAATGAAGAGGGATGTGGCTAAGCAAGTTGCCAAGTGTTTAACCTGTCAACAAGTAAAAACAAAACATCAAAAACCCTCTGGAATGTTACAACCACTCCTTATCCCTAAATAGAAGTGGGATAACATTGCCATGGATTTTGCTAGTGGTTTGCCCAGGAATTAGAAAGGAGAAGATACTATTTGGTTGATTGTGGATCATCTCACTAAAGTGGCTCACTTCTTGCCCATTAGATCCACAGACCAAGTTAGTAAGCTGGGCGAAATTTATGTAAAAGAAATCATTAGGCTTTATAGTGTGCCCAAGACTATTGTGACTTACAGAGACTCTCGCTTCACTTCACAGTTCTGGCAAAGTTTATATCTTCACATGCCCTCTAATGAGTTGGGACCTATAGCATTGGTACTACCTGTTGTACCAAAATTTGCTCCTGTACCTGTGACTGTGGCACCACCTGTGGTATCATTTGAGGTAATGCCCTCATAATCTGCTCTATGACCCTCTTGGTGACCTCCGTCATTATGTTCTCCATTTGAGTCTCAACCATACTAATCTGTGCCTCTCGGCCTCGCAGTTCAGTCTCGTCAAATGTGGCAGCTCTGGTTTTGTTTCTCTTAGATCCAGCCATAAACTATAAGTCAAAAGCCATTTTAGTACCCGATAAGGCATCACAACGAAGGTGTTAAGAGAATTTTAATTTGGGGTACACAACCCATCTTTCCTTATATTTGGGATACAAAATGCTTTCCAGACTTGAGAAAATAGCTATCCCATCCATGTTCGTTCATCGAGTTGATTTCCCCAAGCTTTTTGTTTCGTTCGCACTATCATGACTCTAGATTCATGTTTCTAGGTTCTCGATTCATTCAATGGCATGATATTTTATTATTCTATGTTGTTTGAGGGTTTTAAGGCCCTCTAATGTTGTTGGGTAGAGGATTTCGTCTCATAATCAAAAGCATGTGATATTTTCATGAATTTAAACAAACATAGCATGCATCCAAGTAGTCAAGCAATCATACAAGTTTATGCTAGCATAGTGAAATTCCAAATTTTTATATATTCCTTTGAGTTCGAGCATCCCATACCACCCTTGCCCATTGACATAGACTTATACTCAGAGATGTCACTACACCCAAAAAATTTTGTAAATTTCTCGACAACTAAGGTTTTTCAAGCCTTACTATACTTGACCGTCCCATACCAGTTCTTCCAAAGTTACCAATCATTCACAAACATGGCCTATCATTCTCCAAGTTTAGGACTCCTCCATACCCCCGAATTCCTATTCATCCCATACCACATAAAAATTGGAAATATAGGATCTTTTCGATCTCATGTCCTAACTAATCAAGTGTTCTATTTTTACACATTTTTTGTCTCTAACCAATACCCTAAAAGTTTTCATTTATGATCCACTATGCACCCTTGGCAACATCCAAGTCTCTACTTATGGTCTCTTTTCTAGACCTATGGTCTCAATTCTTGGTTGAAAGATTCAACATCGTCTAATTTTGGTACCATTCCTAATAGTACCTTTGTACTTTAGTATTTTTTTACCCTTAATTATCACCTTCTAATTTGTAAAAAAATATTTTAAAAAAATAAGTGTGTCTTTAACTCTGACTACTTGTATGAGCTGATGGGACAACCTCTAGTTTGGGTGGCGAGACCAAAGTTTGCTTAAATAGCTTCGTTTTCTCAGACATGATAATTCATCTCCCTTTCAATGTTTAACTATACTCGAGATAAGACTTACTCACTATCAGCTCAACTTGTAATCTTTGTTTCTAAACAAAACCTTTGAAAACATATCTTTTTTTTTTTTTGGGAAAAACAACTTTGAAAAATAGTTTTTCACTTTCAAAATAGAAGGTAGGGCATTCTAAATTTGACTCATAGTAAAGGTCTTACCTGATTTAGTCAACTCTTTCTAAAGCTACCTATAATACCTAATAATATGGTATGAATAAAATGAAACAATTCAATTGCATTTAATTGAATTTGGGTGAGAAATGAAAATGGGTCCATTTCAGGGATAAATTTAGCGAGTCCAAACCTCATTTAATATATCTTTTGATCTCAAAATGACCTGAAATGACATGAGATGTCATGAACTGATCAATGTTAGCGGACTCGCAAGTATACGAGATCGCTTGTAGTAATATCCGGAAAGTCCGGGTATCGTCCTCAGGGAATACTAATGGTGATTGAATTTTCTTTAACACTAACGT
>JAJIYU010020027.1:0-10558 GCA_030144865.1 Tinospora cordifolia | reverse complement strand
ATAAATATTATAACAAATATTTAAATCATGTTTTCGAACATTTTTATATTTATTTAATATATTTAAGAATTTATTTTCGACGTGTACACGTTATAAAAATTTGGTTTATTATAAAATTCGTCAAAAGTTTGTCAAAAACAAAGAAGGAGAGGAAATGGGTGCATGGGCCAGCCCACACCCCGGCTCGAAAAATTGCGTGGGTCAAAGGCTCGCGCACCTCTCACTTCGCACAGGCCATGGGTGCGTGTTGTTGGCCCATGTGCTCAGGCCCATGAACCCGAGTCGCGATTCGGCCTGTGCACCAAACGACTGACCGAATTTTTTTTCTTTATTTCTATTCCCCTTGTATATACATGTGTATTTAATTTTTCTCTTTTTTATATTTTTATCTTCATTTAATTCTTCAACCTCTTCAAAATCTCTAATTATACACCATTTTCATTATTAATGTAATTATTTTTTCAAAAATTAAATAATCAACCCAAAAATTATATTTTTCTCCCAAAAATTTCATTAATTATCCTAAAAATTTAATAATCACTCCGAAAAATTATATTTCTCCAAAAATTATATTTTTCTTATAATTTCATGTAATTTTCTCTTAAAATTGTATTTTTTCAATTATTTGAATTTTCTTTGGTAAATGATTAAAAATAGAAAAAAATTGAGAAAATTAATGTATTTTCATTAAAAATTTTAGAAAAATATATGTATCGAACCCATTAATTGTATATTAAAACTATGGTTGTCACAGCCTTCCCTTCTTTTAAGAAATTTCGTCCTCAAAATTTACAATAATATAGATAATACAAGTCAAGGAGGAACGCGCATCAACTCAGGGTGGTGTCAGATCATGAAGTCTTCACTCTCCCACGTATCATGCTCAACACTATGGAACTGTCAGCGCACTCATACCACTGGTGTCTCCTTGTTGCGCAACCTCTTCACAGCTCGATCTATGATAGTCACAGGCAGCTCATCATATGTACAGTCCTCTCGAAGCTCAATATGCCTCCAATCGATAATGTGTGAGGGATCGAGGTAATATTTCCTCGACATAAAAACATGGAATACATTATTCACACCCGATGTGGCAGTACTGCTAGCCAATAAACCACAGGGCTAATCTTCTCGAGGATCTCAAAAGGCCCAATATATCTCGATGCGAGCTTTCCTAAAATCTCAAAGCGTGTCTGCCCCTTGCGAGGCAAAATGCGGAGGAGGACATAGTCACCAACATCAAACTCAAGGACCCTTCTCTGGTTATCTGCATAACTCTTCTGTCGGTCTTGAGCTGCCTTCACATTCTGTCAAATCCTCTATATCTTCTCATTTTGCTCCTGTATGAAGGCGGGGCACAAGACTACTTTATCGCCAGTCTCGGCCCAACAAGCTGGGGATCTGCATGGTTAACCATATAACGACTCAAATAGCGCCATCCCGATGCTCAAGTGGTAGTTGTTGTTATAAGCAAATTCGTACAAGGCTAAGTGATACTCCTAGCTACCACCAAAATTCAAAATCTAAGATCGCAGCATATCCTCAAAAATCTAAATCACATGCTTAGACCGACCATCAGTCTGCAGATGGAATGTTGTACTAAGGTTCCTCTTCGTCCCCAATTGAGCCTGTAATGCCGGCAAAAAGTGGGATGTGAAACTCGCATCTCTGTCTGATACTATAGACAAGGAAACCCCATGGAGCCTCATAATCTCTCTAGTATAAAGTCGGCTCAATCGCTCCACTGAATCATTGGTATGCATAAGAAGAAAGTGGGCAAACTTCGTCAAACGATCCACAACTATCCAAATAGCATCATGCCTCCGCTGTGTATGGGGTGCTCTTATTATGAAGTCCATAGTAATGTGTTTTCACTTCCACTCTAGTATAGACAAGGGTTGTAATGATCCACTGGGTTTCTGGTGCTCAGCCTTAACCTGCTGGCACATATCACATCTATGAATGAAGGTTGTTATGTCCTGCTTCATCTCGGGCCACCAATATGTGCGTCTAACATCTTGGTAGATCTTATTGGTGCCCAAATGAACAACATATTTTGATCGATGTAGCTTTTCGAGCACATTACACCTTAGAGTAGCATCATCTGGTACCAACAGTCGTCCTTTGAACCTCAGTGCACCCTATGAATCAAGTGATCACTCCCCACGAGAAGTGTCATCCGCCCAAGCCCTGAGCATGTCGTATTTACATCATGAGGTTGTCCCTTTGTGATCTCCTGAACCTAGATTGGTTGAGCTAAAATCTGTGTACTAACTCTGGCCTCGGAAGATGACCCATGGATATTCATAATCGTGGCAAAATCGAGCATCATCTACTCATGAGACATGTGTCTAGACATACATACAGTCTCAACCCGTCTCCGGCTAAAGCATCAGCCACTGCATTAGTCTTCCTCAAGTGGTACTCAATACTGAAGTCATAATCATTCAACAACTTCATCCATCGCCCGTGTCTCATGTTCAAATCCTTCTACAACAACAAATATCTAAGGTTCTTATGATCTAAATAGAGCGTGAAACGCTCGCCATAAAAGTAATGTCGCCATATCTTAAGTGTGAATACTACCGTTGATAGCTCTAAGTCATGTACAGGGTAGTTCCTCTCATGATCCTTCAACTGTTGGGAGGCAAAAGCTACAACACTATTATCCTACATCAATACACAGCCGAAGTCTATCTGTGATGCATCAATATATATAGTCAGCTCTCAGCCGGGCTCTAGCAACACTAGTACTGGAGCTGATGTCAATCTCTGCTTAAGCTCAAGAAAGGTGTCCTTGCACTTGTCGGTCCACACAAATGGACCATCTTTCTTAGTTAGCTTCGTTATCAGAGCTGCAATCCTCGAGAAGTTTTGGACGAAAAGACGATAATAGCCTGCTAAATCCAAAAAGCTACAGATCTCGGTCACCATGTTAGGTCTCGACCAATTGATAACCGCCTCAACCTTAGTGAGGTCCACAGAAATACCCCTAGCTCTAACTATATGACCCAAAAATCGAACCTCTGATAGCCAAAACTCACACTTGCTAAACTTAGCATATAACTCATGTTCTCTCAAAATATGCAATGCAATCCTCAAGTGCCTGGCATGTTCTTCATTAGACTTCAAATAGATCAAAATATCATCGATGAAAATAATTGCAAAGGTGTCGAAGTATGGCTGAAACACCCTCTACATGAGGTCCGTAAACATAATCGGGGCATTTCTACGCCGAACAGCATGACCAAGAACTCATAGTGCCCATATCTAGTGCGAAACGCAGTCTTCGACACATCTTCCTCCCTACTTTAGGTTGATGGTATCCAGATCTCGGATCAATCTTTGAAAACACCTTGGCACCTCTAAGCTGATCAAATAAGTAATCGATATGTGGAAGAGGATACTTATTCTTGATCGTCACCTTGTTTAGCTGTCGGTAGTCGATGCATAAACGGAGGCTCCCGTCCTTCTTTTTCATAAATAATACCGAAGCACCCTAAGGTGACACACTAGGAGAGATAAAGCCCTTACTCAACAACTCATCCAGCTGGACTTTTAACTGCTGCAACTCCTTAGGCACCATGCTGTAAGGAAAAATATATACAATTCGTGTCCCTGAAATGATCTCGATAATAAAATCAATCTCCCGCTTAGGGGGCAAGTCGAGTAAATCCTTAAGGAACACGTGGGGGAAATCTTTGACGATAAGGATCTCATCAATGCTCAACCGTGAAGGTGCCTCATCTATGGTCGTCAAACTGGCTAGAGTATCAATCTCGTGCTGTGTCACTAATTTGCCATGAGTACTCTGCCTATCTGAAGCTCTCCCTTGAAAGGCAACAATAGGTTGGCCTGGAATCTGAAACACAACCCTCTTGGCATAGCAATCCACATGTGCGTGGTATGCAGTTAGCCAATCCATATCGAGTATGGCATCAAACTCGAGAAACTTCAATACTCGAAGGTCTACTATAGTCTCAAAGTCCCCCATCCTAAGTACACACCTCTCACATATCATGTTGGGGAAGATATGTTCCCCAACGACAGTGCTCAACATCAACCAAGTAAGAGCCCGAACTGGCCTAAGTCTCAGTCTATCTACAGCACATCCAGAAATAAAGGACAAAGTAGAACTAGAATCAATCAACACATATAAAGATTAATCACAAAGAGTGATAGTACCTTCCACCAAGGTCCTCATTGAATCAAGGTCAGGCTAGGTGATGGCATGTGTTTTGTCTCTAATAACTAGGGTGGAAGAACTAGGACCCCCCTATAAGAGTCGGACACTCAACCCTCTTGTGTCCAACCTATCCGCACTGATAGCATGTAAAGGGTGGTCTCTGTCCTCCTTGATAGCTCTGGCTCTGTCCACAACCTCGACCATAGCCTCTGTCTCAAACCCTAGAAAATGTGCTTTGCTGGTGGATATGCCTGCACAAGAGTGGCTACAAGCACCACCGCCTACAATACCTACACTACCTCAACCTTCAAGCCATAAATCGGATTTTTGCGAAACATTTCATATCTCATCCACACTACCTAAACCTTCGCCAGAAGTTTAAATTCTGATTTTTGGACACCATTTGCTATGGTTTCTAAGTGTGTTAATAGAGACTATGAAATCTCATATCTCATGTGACAGAGAGTCAAATGGTGCATCAATTGACCCCCTTATCGAATTCAAATTGGGCTGAAATTTGATACCCACAATCTTGACATGTCCAGTGATCTCTCTACCAAATTTCAGCTTAAAATACCTATATTTGGTAAGTCAACCAATCTCCTCGTTTTTTGTCATGTACCAGATTGTTCAAAACTTCTATTTCTTATGGTTTTTCAAGTACCTATGTATATCTATTGCCCTACTAATTTTAGGCCCTATCATACATATTTTGTATAACTTAGGTTTCAGAGTATTGGTAGTTCATATCTCATCTCAAAACAGTAAGCAATCATGGTCATAAGCATTTCTAAATGCACCCTACAACATAGCACATATCAACAGTTTAAGAATTTTTTTTTAAGTGTTAGAAATCTACACGTAAGTAGGCATTTTGGCATGAATATAAAATTGCGCATACAAAAGTTTAGGGGTTGGGTTTTATACCTTCTTGTAGCCTCATATTTTAGTCCAAACGGACGTCCCTAACCTCTTCAAATGATGCCTCAAAAGCACTTCCCATAATTGTTTCCTGCTTAAATTGTTGAAACAGTGACAATCACTCAATTTCAAAGCTCTATAAAATGTGGTTAGGATCTCAGATTATAATTTTTATCACTTGGAGATTGAAATACACATGACAAGGGAGAAAATGAGTGCTTTTACATCAAGAACGGGTCTTGGATGGGCTAAGAATCACTCCCTTAAAGATCAGACCAACATAATTTTTCTGCAGATTTTTGCTGCAACCTTGACGACCAATCCCTGTTTGTGATCGTTTTACCCTCTAGTTGTGTGCGTTTTGACAAAGGGCTCAGGGGTTCTTTGAGAGGGATGTGAGAGCTTCAAAATGAGCCAAATTTCAAGAAAAAATGGACTTGGAGCTCTGAAATATGTGTAACAACCTAGGCCTGCTATATACCGATATTGTCCCCACCTTAGCCACCGCTGAATGGGTGTAGGGCTTTGTTCTTGACAAGACTTGAACTTGAGTCTCCCAGAAGCGCTTGGCACAATGAGACAACCTCAAATGCACATTTAGCCTAGGAATGCCCATGGAGTTGGACCAATGTGGAATATTACAAACCACCCCCCTTGGGAGCAATCTCGTTCTGGAGATTCACACCTCCGGTACACACAAAGCGATTTGATATCATTTATAAGAACCTAGGCCCACTACGTACCGATATTGTCCCTACCTTAGCCACCATTGACTGGGTGTAGGGTTTTATTATTGACAAGACTCGAACCTGAGTCTCTCAAAAGTGTTCGGCACAATGAGACACCCTCAAATGCACATTTAGCCCACGAATCTCCCTGAAGTCGGATCGAAGTGGGATATTACAATATGGGTTACAGAAACTGGAAAAATGATATTTTTGCTCTTAGGTGGGGTTTTGTTGCATGTATTGCATGACAAATGAAAGTGTCACGTGGCCCCTAAGCTGCCATGCATGGTAACTTGTTGGCACCATGTATTGGCTTGTTCAAGAGGTTGAAGGGATGGCAAAACCATGGCTAAAAAACCATGGGGTTTACTAGTTTTTAGGTAAAAAAAACATTGGAAAATGCAGACAATCCGTCAAAAATGAAGAAGGAGAGGAAATGGGCGTGTAGACTAGCCGGGCATGTGGGCTGGCCCATGCCCCGACTCGAAAAATTGCGCGGGCCGAAGGCCCGTGAGGTCGAGCCACAGCCCATGCGCCAAAGACCGATCGATTTTTTTTTCTTTATTTCTCTTTCCCTTGTATATATATGTATATATATGTATATTTAATTTTTTTCTTTTTTTATATTTTTATCTTCATTTGATTCATCAACCTCTTCAATATCATAACTTCAATATATAATATATTATACAGGTAAGTGTTAATATTAGATTAATTTTAATTTAGAATAGATATTCATGGAAAAATATATATTATAGAAAATATTATTTTACTTGATTTATAATAAATTTTGACGATGCTAGTTATTATACCAAAAAGTGAGACACATGTCAAACGGGATAACCTTTTAACATTTTGTGAATATTTATTTATATTTGTTATTTATGTGGCATTGTAAATATAAAAATAATTTGAATATAGGCATGTTATCTGCATGAATGTAAATTACATTGGTTTGGAATTCATGAAATCTTATTTATATGACAATGTGTTTTGGATTTGTAAGAGTTGATTTAAAACACAATATCATTTTGATGGACTCAGCCATGAAAAATAATACTTCTTATGTAATTACCCATGTGGGACTAAATCATGAAAAGTATTGACCTTTCTTTATACAATCCTTGGAATAATTGTGGAATACGTAATAATTAGAGATACAGTCTACCCTTTTTAAGGCTTGACAAGAAGTAAGACTGACCCTATCTATTGGAGAGATGCATAAGAATGTGTTTTGTTAAACTTTACATGATTGAAATAGTAACAAGATCACTATATTAAAATGCATATATGTGTGTGTGTGTGTATGTGTGCATATATATATATATTGGTTAGATTTGCATGATGAATTTAAACATTTTTTTAATTGATTTTTTGCATATTTATTTAAATCACATCTAAATGTCATAGATAAAAAATATTCACTGAACGTGTTGTAGCTTACTCATTTTTTTTCAACATTTTAGGAGTAGATCGGAAAGGAAAACGACCAATATAGAAAGAGTACACAACTTTTCAATCATTGCTATGTGCATATACTAGATTTGTTTAGCTTGTATTCTTGTATAATTATATTCGTAACACTTCATATTTTAATTTGACACGTAAATTAATTTAAATGAAAGTAAATATATATATATATATATATATATATATAAATATACGAATATGTACAAACTACGCATGTACATACATGTTAATTATATACTTACATTAAAAATAGACGTAATATGGATGTGTGTGTGTGTACATATATATAGTTAATAAATAAATAAATAAGTGAATTGTATGTGGGTAAATAGAAAAATAAAGAAGAAAAAAAAAGAAAAATAAGTGGTGTGATGGTGTGTTTATCATGATGGGTGGTTGAGAAAATTTAATTGGTAGTTGAGAAAATTTAAGTGGTACCATATATATATATATAAGGAGCACATAATGGGTGGCGGTGGAGACTTACTCCTTTCATTCTATTTTATCTATGTCGTTCTTCATTTATAGCAACCAGGAGCAGAGAATGAACAGAAGGAATAAGAAATGAAGATCTAATTTTTTGACAGATTTGATGCATAAGTAAGCTATTACTCTTAATTCTTATTACAAAAATGTCAAGTCACATATTATGATTCTGGGGGTATAATTTTTATTGTACATGATATTTTATAATAGTATCTAAAAATGATATATTACCCCACCATGAGTAAAACTAAGTAAAAATTATACCAGTACACTCCTGGTGATACATAGATTATAAATATGTATTTAGTTTGCATTTATTTATCTTGTAGACACCAATATAAATACCCAAAGTTAAATAATTTTAGAGGGGACTTTTGGGTATGTTAAACCTAATAAAATTTAATTGAATTTTATAGGAATGTAGAGAACAAAAAGTTGTATCTATCGATACTAAATTCATGAATTTTGAAGATCAACTGAAATTTTGGTGAATAATTGACTAATTGGGTTGTTTATATAAATTTAAAAACATAGTAAAAGTATAATTGGAAAGCCTATTTCTTTTATTTTTTGCTATAAAAATATTTTATATAAGGAGGAAAGTAAGTTTAAAGGCTACTGAGAATATTTGGGTTAATGAACAGCAATATGTTGGGTCTAATACATGTATAAGACTAAATATGAGAAGTAAATACGTCAGAAAATATTTTTAAAAATGAATTTAATTAATTGATGCATATGAAATGATTTTGTGATAGAGTTGCATAAACTGTGAAGTGGGTATTAGAAACTGATTAGACGGTAATTTTAGTGAGTAATATGTGAGACATTGATAGTATTATGTGAGACATTAATAGTATATCAAAACTTCTGATTTATATTAAATAAGAATTGATGCAAATGAAAATATGTATTATATGAAATGATGGATTATGTTACTAAATTTATAGTAAATTTGGAAGATGTTGGTTATTATACTATAAAATGAGATACGTGTCTAACAGGATAAGTTTGTGGTATTTTGTGAGTATTTTTATCTTAGTTATTTATATGACATTATAAATATAAAAATAATTTGAATATAAGCATGTTATCTGTATGAACATATATTGCATTGGTTTGGAATTCATGAAGTTGTATTTATACGACAACGTGTTTTGGATTTGCAAGAGAGGATTTAACATATAGTATTATTTTGATGGACTGAACCATTAGAAATAATACTTCTTATGTGGCAGTTCATTTGCGATTGAACCATGAGAAATATCAACCTTGCTCTATGTGATAATCCTTGAAATGATTGTGTAGTATGTGGTAATTAAAAGTGTAGTTTACTATTGTTAAGGCTAGATAAGAAGTAAGACGAACTCTATTCGTAGAAGATGTGCATGTGAATGTGTTTTATTAAATGTTACATGATTGGAAAAAATAGCATGATCACTATGTTAAGTGCATATATGTATTGTTTAAATATGCATGATGAATTCAAATGCTTTATTTAATTTGATAGTCTGCATATTTATTTAAATGCATCTAAATGTCATTGATAAAAAATTTCACTGAGTATATTGTAGCTTACTTAATTTCTTCAACATTTCGAGAGTAGATTGAAAAGGGAAGCAACCAACACAAGAAGAGTGGAGTACTCTTCAATCATTGCTACGTACATAGGCTTAATTGTTTTGTAAGCTTGTATTTTTGTATAATTATAATTATCACTATAAATGTAATATCACCTTGAGAGACATGGATTTGTTTACACTAGATAAGGGTGTTAGAAATTGTGAATTATGAATTATGAATTATGGTTAATCGTAGTATATTGAATATTATTTGTTATGAAATTATTGAAGAATGAATTGTTTATCAAGTGATTACGTTTTCTTTGAGATAAATCAAATGTTTAGGGGAGACTTTGTCAAAAAAAAATTTATGGATATTGTGTAATACGGAGTTCGAGAAGCTAATATAGTATTATATACATAAATGTAGTGCATATAATTTTATGTGTCGATCGTGACATTATTTTTAAGAGGTGGGTTGCGACAATATTTATAGTTGTATATATAATATCATATAGAGAGATGAATTTTGTCTTAAACTAGATGAGAGAGTTCGAAACTATAGTTATGATATGAATTATAGTTGATGAAAATGTGTTGAAAATTATTTGTTTACGGAAGTGTTGAGGAATGAATTGTTTATCAAGCTATTTCTTTCTTTTGAAATAAGTCAAAATTTTAAGAGAGATTTTGTCAATTTTTTTATATGGATATCATAGAATATAGGGTTAGAGTAGATGTAGCGTATATGATGTTATATGTCAATTGTAATGTCACTTCTGCATAATGGGTTGAGACAATTTTTATGTGACAAATTAATAATATTTTGCATATTGATTTTTTAGAAACGATGTATAGTTTTCATAAACATGTTACATGTATGTTATGTAAAATTGCATTATATTATACTTTTTATATGCATCAGGGTGTGTAAATTATAATGTAATATTTTATAATTATAAAGCATATCACTCATCAAATTTGTAATCTTGCATTGGCTATATATATTGATTTGTTAAAATTTGATGCATAACATCAACAAAAAGCAATAATTATATATATATATATATATATCATTATAAATTTATCGTAAAGATTTATATAGATATATACACCCACTTACATGATTAGAAAAAAATGAAAATAAATTAAACAAACAAATAAAATGAAACATAGGCATATGTATATGTGGGTAACGAGTGGTG
>JAJIYU010020026.1:0-10557 GCA_030144865.1 Tinospora cordifolia | reverse complement strand
TGATTTAGGTAAGAGTTGGTAAGAGTTGGCAAGAGTTGTAATATGTTGACTAGTTTTAATAATATGTCTCTGAATCATTTTACTCAAAAGTTAGAAGTTTGATCTTTTCTCTTTACAAATTAATAGAAGTTTAATTACTTGATTTAGTGATAAAAAGTGAAAAATGTGACACCAATAGTTTATTTATATGATCTATGTCCAGGCCCTTTAAATTCATAAGCTTATCATCACGTCTTATGCCATACTAAAGGACCTCAAATTTTCTTATTAATATAAAAGCACAAAAAAACCAAATATGTTTGAGGGTCATTTTCATATGTACATTATTTTAATAATTTTAGTATGCTCCCAAGCAATTTTGTCAACATTTTAGAAATTCCGAGCCTCTTCTACTTCCTTACATGCACAGGAAGTGAGAAAGATATACACAAGTGTTAAAAAAATTTGGAAGGTGTTAGAAAATGGTGAAATACATAAATTGAGGATAAAGATGGTGCTAATAATTTGGTGTCCCTAGAAGGTAAGATCTAGGGTTGCAAATAGTGCTACATGAGCAAGAAATCGTCTGCAAGGTCTCTACTTATTGGCCATTAATGTTTGTTTAATTTTCTTGCTTTCGTTAATTGATTCTTTTTAATTTGTTTCATGTATGCTTTTTTGTTAATTAATTAATCATAAGAAGTATGTTGTAAATTTAACTAGAATTAATTTAAAAAATGCAAGAAAATTTACAGAGATAAAAAAAAATAACTACCAAAGAACACTATAGAGAAGAAATTTTTTTAAGAGAAGTATTCTCTTTATTGATAATTTTTATGAGATATAAAACCTCTTTATGCAGATATTAAGTATAGGGGGTATAACGATGTAACAAATATAATTAAAAATATTTAACTAATCTCATCAATATAGACATTATGAGATAATAGAAGTTACAAGTAAATTGATGGTTGGGGTAACATATATATTTAAACGGAGGCATTCAAAATTTTTTTGCAAGGTATATTTATAGGAACAATTATGAACTTATATAGTTTTTATCTTTAGTTGAGAAGTGGCTAAGAAAGAACATTGAAGTTCATCTTCTTGAGATTTTACGTTTTATTACATTTTTCTTTTTTTTTTTCAAATGTAAAAATTTTAAATTTTTATATAATTTATGGTCAATATTATATATTATATTTAGAAAATTTAGGATAGTTGATGAAGTAATTTTTTTCTTACCCCAAATATACAGGAAAGTTAATCTTGTTTTTATTTTTTCGAAAAAGTTTTATTTTATATTTAATTGGGTTTGTTTCACATCCTACTCAGATTTATATATATTTCAAGCAAACCACAACCTAATGAGGAGAGCACTAGTACGACATATTTGAGGAGAGGACTGACAAGACATGTTCGACAAGAGCACCAGTAAGACATGTCCGAGGAGAGCACTAGTAAGATGTGTTCGAGGAGAGCACTAGACCACTAGTAAGACATATTTGAGAAGAGCGTTCGTAAGATGTGTCTAAGGAGAGCATTGGTAAGATGTGTCCAAGCATAGCATTGGTAAGATATGTGCAATGAGGCAAATGAGTATCCGAAGAAACCCACGTGTCAGAGCACATAAGAGTTTGCACACACAATATGAATCCAAGAATGATGTTAGTCGTTAGCCTAGCCACCTTTGATTACCTTCAACCATAGTAAGGATGACCACAAACACTAAAATTCCTTATTATCTCAACCAAAGAATCTAGAATTAGTATCGTATACCCAACTTAAATCCTACTAAAATGAAAATCAACGTTATCTCATGAGATTTACCTTCTCTAGTAAGGGAATCACATTATATTCGAGATTCTACTAAAATTGGTAACTACTTATGCACATTATAGTAAAACTTAGAAATCAAGACACATTTTCCTTTATAAATAGTTGTCTAAACCTAAGTCTAGATATCTATCATCTCACGTCTTCCTACTTCCATTTTTTCTCTAGACAATTATCTTTCGACAATAGTAAAGAGAATTATCTCCTTGCTTTTTCCCTCAAATACAATGTTAATTATCATCGTTGTCATTGTTTCCGTTACTTATTTCTCTATTGATCAAATTTTGCATCAACAATTGATGTCGTCTATGGGAAGTAGAAGGAATTGCTTCATTCTTAACAATTAATGGTTGAGATAAGTTACAACATCGTCAAAATTCCTATTGCAAAAACAACTAGTGGCTTCTCTTCTAAAAGCCTTTCACCCCCAACAAGGGAGACTACTTGTGAAAAAGAAATATTCGACATAGAAATCAGCTCGAATGCAACTAGAATCCTTCTTTTTTCTGATCCGACTCCTCTACCACGTGAACCCCAGCTAGATTCAGACATGATATACTTTTTAAGTAGAAGTAATTAGTCATTCAATTCAAAAGAGACACCCCATATCCATATGAAATTTAGTCACTCGAAAGTTTTTTCTAGTTGGAATAGTAAAAAATTAGTACACCAAACAGGATAGTTAGGAGAATGTCATAGATGATGATGATGAAGCAGCAACAAACCTTACAACAAACACTTTCAACTCTTTTCTAGCACCAACTTGCCTCCCTGCAACAACAAAATGCCTTAAATGCATTTACGAGATGTACTTCTTAAGAGTATCAATGCTCAATCCAAATGAGAACAGACAAACTCAATTCAGTTCATGCTTCTACAATGACAACATCTTTGATTGGATGATCTTTAAAACATGTTCAATGAGAAGAAGAAATAAAGTGCTATAAAATCATCTTTTTATCAACACAGGGTTTCTAAAAATCAACAACCTCTTAACTAAAAGGTAAGCTCGCCTTGTAAGCGTGGTCCAACCCATGAAGACCACAGGTTTGCACCAAGGTGTTGATCATGTTCTCCCTCAAATAGACCTCCTTGGTCAAACGTTTCCCCCAAGACATGTATATCGACCTCCCTTCGCCTTTCACATGGGATATTAAGAACACTCTATAATCAAAAAGCGTAAAAACATATGTAAAGAAGGTGCATAAAGGAAAAACTGACCCACAAGAGTACATAAAAAATTATTGAGTGTGGATATTGTTCATAAATTATGATGATGCTAACATATGTGGGGGATTTTGAGTCACACTAGCATTCTTGCTCAGAATTGGTATTAGAATTTTCCTTTAGGATCTGTTTTATCATTTTGAGAACTAGCACTAAGATTCATGGTGTAACATCAAAGAATGCAAGAAAGAGATAAGAAAGGGGACAACCTTCTCACCTTTCAAGAGAAACTCGACAAATCATTACTAGAATATAAGAATCAATTCTAGGATGCAAGAGCGGATGTCGAAGATTATGATGAAAATACCATTTTTGCTGCTTTGTGGTTGAGGTTAAAACTCAGATGATTGCACTATTTACCAGCCAAAAAGAAAGCTAACAAGTATTCAAGACTATTAGATTGACTGGAGAAATACATCAAGGTAGATGAGCAAACAAAGGCAATGAAGGAAGAGCAAGGCTTTACAAGTAAGGAACACTTGCTTGAATTATTGTTGGAAAGAAGATTTAAAGTACCGAAGGGTTCGAGAAGAGCCACCTGCTCCAATTTTTGCTAAGAAGAAGCTCTAGATGATGTAGAGTATCTTGAGGTCTAATTAGGACTACCTACTTGGGTTATCCTCGATAAGAAGATCTATATGATCTAAAGTGTCATGTAGTCTAAGTAGAAGCACCCCCTTGGATTATCACCAAAAAGAAGATTTAGACGATCTAAAGTATCTTAGGGTTAGAACAAAGCCATCTACTTGGATTATTTCTAGAAAAAGGGATTGACCAAACCTAGAATATCATTAACTCCAAGCATGATCATCTGTTTAGACTGCCTTAACATAAGGAGAGGTTGTTGCTATGAAGCAACACTCAAGGTCGATAGACTAAAAGGTTTACTAAGTACACAGTCTATGCTTAGATTATGGTGTGAATTGAAGACATGAATGTCCAAAATTTTTCTGTTCACAACTCTTACTTGAACTATGATATGGATTGACAACATATAAAATTTTTTTATAAGTCCATTATCTCACCTTAGATAAGAATCAATGAGGGTTTCAACTAAAATTTAACTATGTCTACTCAATTTGTTTAGAACACACCCTCACTCAATATTCTTGTGTGACAAAATTACAGAAGTTAGTATTGCTTGGGCTGAGTTCAAAGTACATTACACCCTCCCCCTCTACCCATTCTCCCGAAGGAAAGAACCAATTATCATTTCAATTCTCTTTTGTTGTAGGACTATTTGTGACAATGGATGTACAACCTGGGGGGTATGCCTAGTTCTTAGCATAGTATTACCCCTTACACCTTAAGAGGAGTTAGAAGCAATAGGCTGAGCAATAGTCCTTGAATGAAAATGTGCGACACTTTTCCCTAACCACAAAACCATCCTTTTAAAAAATCGCTCACCATGCATTGGGACTTAGTTAACCAAACACTAGCTTAATTTGTGCCAAGATACGAAATATTACCTAAGAAATGGGCAATTGCAAACCATAGCTAAAGATTTGAGTGAGAGTCACCACCATAGCCCTAGGTGGGCAACTTGGCCTTCAACTTCTCCTTGATAGCATCAATTGTGTAGTCTATGGGATGAAAAAGTAGTCTTAGAGAAATTGCAACTCAACCTTAGCGACTCTCGAGGGGAAAAAGTCAACCGTGTAGCCATCACCCTTGGATTCATCTATGCCCTCCTTGTTCTTAGATTAGTTGGAGAAATCCCTAGTACTCGCTCTTCATCCTTGGTGTCATCGTCACAGTTCCTCCTCCTCTTTCAATTCCATAAGAGAGAGCCAAGCAAAGGTGTTCGACCTAGGGATGGGACATGACTCTTCAACATCCCTTAAGAAATGTGAGAAGTCATGAACCTCGACCTTCTCCAAGGAACTAGATTGGTGGATTTTATGACACTCCACCATTGGTAAACTATCGCCTCTCCTCTCCTCAGCCTCTTCTTCCTTAGATTGTGTTGCATTACTTCAACCTAAGCTCTACTCTAACTTCTTTAGGGTTCTTGGCTAAACCTCCCAAATAAAGCTATTCATGAACCCAAATTTTGACATCAAATGAAAAGAGGGATATTTAAGAAGCTGAGGCATCGAACTTGCAAAAATGAGCTCTTGGCACAAAAAAAGGGAAAGAAAAGAAATTTAAAAAAGTCTAAGAGGATAGGAACAAAATGATTAAAGGTCAAAGCTTTCATACTTTGTTTTAGAAAAAAGTAGGAACAAAATGCATGTTGGGTCTTTGAAACAGTTCGAATCATTTCGATAATAATAAGTTGGATCTATTTTACATAGAAGGTCTACAATTTGAATCTGTATAGCCTTAATTATTAATGAATTTTAAATTCAAAAATAATAATTTATTTATTTAGATAATATATTATTTAGTCATTATTATTTGTTATTTTAGGTGGATGGTGGGTTGTTCCATCAAGAATCATCCTACATGTTCACTTCCAGGGAAGGGGGATCACAATTTATAGATGTACCCAAATGCAAACTATCATATAAAATTTGCATGAATTATAGGTCCACATCCACCAATAAGAAGTAGAAAAACAAGGAGCCATTACAACTCTAAATGAAATAAAAGTGCATCTCTCTATAATAAATGGTTTAACATGCATGAGTCACAAAACAACAGTCATCCTTACATGGGGCTTGGGCACATACGATGTATTCTAACAGACTATTCATTTAAAGCTCTTGGCCATTGTGCAGTAGTCGTGGACTTGGGGGGTCAAAACTACTCCTCTAGCTTGAATTTATACATGTTATGAGCAAACCACAACCTAATGAAAATAACACTAATAAGACGTGTCCAAGGGGAGGACCAGTAAGACACGTTTAAGAAGAGCACTGGTAAGACATGTCCAAGGAGAGCACTAATAAAACGTGTCCAAAGAGAGCACTAGTAAGATGTATCTAGGGAGAACACTGATAAGCATGTCTGAGAGAGCACAAGTAAGACATGTATGAGGAAATTACTGGCATAACATGTCAAAGGAGAGCATAGGAAAGACATTTAGAAAGATAGCATTGGTAAGACATGTTTGAGAAAAGTACTAGTAAAACGTGTGAGGAGAGGATTAGTAAGATATGTTTTAGAAGAGCACTAGTAAGAAGTGCCTAAGCGTATGAACAAAGCAACCCGCGTGTCCAAGCATACAAGAGTCGAAGCCACAAGAGCTTGAGCACATAGTATGAAACCGAGAATGAATATCTTAGGTGTTCATCCTTGATCTAGCCACCTCTGATTACCTTCGACCATAGTAAGGATGACTATAGGCACTAGAATCCCCTGTTGTTTCATCCAAACAATTTGAGATTCGTATCTTCTATCCAATTAGAAATCTCCACAATGAAGATTGTCATTATCTCATAGGATCCACCTTTTTAAATAAGGGAATCACATTATATTTGGGATTCTACCAAAATTGTCAACTATCTTATGTGTTACGGTAGATTCAGGAAATTGTGACACTTTTTCATTTATAAATAGTTGTGTAAATCTAAGGCATATGTCTATCATCTCACCTTTTTCGACTTTCATTTTTCACTGAAGAATTATATTTCAACAATAATGTAGAGAATTTTTCTTTCGCTTTATTTCTCAAATCTGATGCTAAATTTTAACCAATTCATTTTTTGTTTATTTCTTTTTTTGGTTAAATTTTGCATCAACAAGCTTACTTGCTTGACATGTGCATTCAATTTTGAAATGGAACCTTGTTACTTGCTTGGATGGTTTGTATCAAAAGCCTTGTTACAAAATGTTGAAAGTTTGATTCTTTCTCCTTTGAAAAATGTAAAAGTTAACAAATTTTTTTAAAGAGAAAATTACTTTTTTATTTATTTAAGTATATTTGTATAATTAATATAAAAATCATTAAAAAAAAGAGAAATTTTTTGTATATACATAAACACACATACACACACATATACATACACCTATGAAAGTTAGGTTAAGTGAACAAAACTTAGCATCATTTAACCAAAAGAATGAAATTTAAACCTTGAGTATAAAACAACTTAAGTTGAGAGAACTCCCCCATTTGAATGTTAAATAGTTTCGAGGTAGGCTTAAAGTTGACCCAGAGACACATTATATAAAAAATAAGTGTGTGTGTGTGTGTGTGTGTGTGTGTGTGTGTGTGTGTGTGTGTGTGTGTGTGTGTGTGAAAAGTTTGCTCCCTCTAGAAAAAATGGGCTTATCTTGATGAGCAAATATACTAATGTTCTTTTGAGAATCCATATATTATCACAAAAAAAAATATTAAATTGATTATTGCAATTGTATTTTTATATAACTGTAATATTTATAATTATTAAATAAATGAGTGATGTATATTTTAAAGTGGTATACCCTTTTAACAATTATGAATATTAGTTGTATAAAAACATTATTGTAATAATCAATTTGGTATTGTCCTATGTTATAAATTTATAGTCCTTTTATCTTTCCCATATTATAAATATTTGCTTGATGGTGCTTAATACAGTGTAAATGTCTCGGTTGGAGAGAAAGAAGAGAGAATGTTGTTATCAGGGATGCACGTCATGGCAGATGTTTACTGTGTCAATTATGGAGTCAACTTGGGATGGAAGTATGTAAGCAAAGTATATGAATAAAAGTTTTGATTAATTAAAACTTTCTTTTCTATAGGCTTTTAATATAATAATAATAATAATAATAATAATAATAATAATAATAATATTTATTATTATTATTATTATTATTATTATTATTATTATTATTATTATTATTATTATTATATTATTATTATTATTATTATTATTATTATTATTATTATTATTATTATTATTATTATTATTATTATTATAAACTCTTTAAATTTCTCATGCAGGAAGTTGTCCAACACGAGGACCAAAAATACAAAGAAGGGAAATTCATTATTGAAAGGCATGGTATGGATAGTGTATGATACTTTAATGGAAGAAATCTTTGAGTTTTTATTTATTTCTTTATTTGTTTTTTAAATGGATATTGGAAATGGGTTCAGTGTGAAACGAGTTTTATTTCATTGCTGAGCAGTTCTAAGATAATGTTGCCAGACGAAATCCACTCTACTAATATTGAAGCTTGAGTTAATTAATTAATTGTGTCCCACATTTTTAAGTATTATTTATGGTATGTGACAAATGTGTAACCTTTCCACATACACCTTTTAAAATAAATAATTAAACAAATAAATAACCCTTTGCCATGCATACCCTTTCATTAACTAGGCCAGTAGATCATATAATCACATTATATTACAATAACTTAGAAGTGTAAATTTCTCATACGACCCTACATTTATTATCATATAGGTGACATTGATTTTTCATATCAATGTCATTAAATGCTCTAACCACAATACCATACACTAATCATGGAATGAGATATTACCTATACCATGCTATCTCCCTATTAGGTTTTTACTTGATGCAACTTATTATACTCCGCTTTAATCTATTCTTGTAAATATAACCTTAATTAATGTGCTCTTTAGATAACTTTTACTTAAACGATCAAGAAGATTTTTCTTTGATTTTATATGTTACAAGAAAATATTTCCACTTAAAGAATAGTTGTCTAATCAAATTATGTTTGTACCTAATGTGCCTTGATTTGTTGTAACGATCTTGCTTTTGTATAGCAATGTCTTTTGAACAATAAATAAAAAGTTAGAGGAAGTATTTGATAATTTCAATTTTTGAGAGAAAATATGAATTTTAAATTAAAAAATATTTGATGAAATCAAATTTAGGAAAAATTAGGAGTATGTTGGAAAAGGAAGACTAGAAGAGGAAAAAAAATGGTGCAAATAACTTAGATTCTAGGAGAGGAGTTATGGCAGTCGTGTGCGACCGACCCTCTTTTACTCAACACTTAGACAAGCACATGACACTATCTTGCATGAGATAAAACATGAGGTAGCAACCCTCAGCGCAACCTTCAAACACATGTCCATTGCACACCGCAAATGGAGTAACAATGTGTCAAGAAACCCCATGCAAAGACCACCTTTAAATAGGAGGTTCATCCTCAAATTTGAGCATTTAATTCGAAACTTAACTAGATGAGGTTCATGATCAAAATTTCAGGGTGCGGATTATGAATTCGTGGCACTTAGTGAAAAAAGAATGTGAGGAGAAAAGAACACCAGTAGAAGCTTGAAGAATAGTTCATCGACGCGCAAAAATATTGCTTGGCTACGAAGAGCATATATCTAACTGATTTTTTTAATTGATATTCACCTATGATTTTGATGATTGGCTACGAAGAGCATATATCTAACTGATTTTTTTAATTGATATTCACCTATGATTTTGATGATTTTATATATGGACTTGTGATGCATTTTTTTGGAAGATTGGACTAAAAACACAAAGAAGAATAAAGGAAAAAGACCTAAAAATCATTAACAAACTACAGTTTTGCACCATTATGTGTTGCAATGCTACAATAGCCAACAGTGGCCAAAGTGTCCAGATTTGTGTTTTTTTTTTTTTTTTATATTTTCATGATTCAAACTTTGACAGATTTGATGAACCCTAAGAGACCTTAAATAATGGAAAATATGATTATGACCAGGGTAATAATATGATAACATATAATACTCATAAATGTGATTGTAATACTGTCATTTTTTACAGTGTTTCATAGGATATCAATTGATATTATACAGTATTTGAAATCCTAAACTTAAACCACTATGATTAGTATTTTAGCATTTTTTGTATGTGTTTTGCATTAAAATTTATTTTGAATTGCATGTATTATATGTTGAAATTGCATAGTACTTTTAACTATTTTATCAAGCATATATGCAAAATTACTCTAAGTTTGTGGGGGCTCTATTTGAACTCATGAGATGTGATTGACTCCAAATATGTAAGGTTATTGTGTCTCAAAACTTTCAAGTTATTTTAGATCTGTCAAGCAATAAATATAACCATGTGTAGGTCCGCATGGCTATACTCTCAGACTTTCGAGATGACCTACGCTCATTTAGCATGATTATATATGAATGTGTCATGCATGACATCATTGAGTTGATACCTATGATGTATCATATATTTGTCCAATTTTTAGGTTGATCGTGGTGCTAAGATAATATATATGATGAACTAATCTTTGGCATACTTGCATCATATGTATACATGCCTTTTGGCATATATTAAAAGTGCATGCTTCTATTCAGTAAGCTACATTGAATTAGATTCACTTTCTTTTATTCTTTAGGAACCTTTAGAGTAGATAAGAAAAAATTGTTTTAATTGACTAAGAGATGTTTTGAATAAATCTTCTATTATACTATTGTGATTTTTTTTGTGGATCAGACCTACCAACTTTTGTGATAACTTTGTAACCCAACTTACTTATATAATAACAACAATCTTTGTAATATTATAGTTGTTAAATTAAAAGCTTTTTGCAATATGTTTGGTTTCAAATGAAAAAGACTTCATTGATGTTAAGCAAGGGGCCTCAACATTTTTTGTT
>JAJIYU010020025.1:0-10571 GCA_030144865.1 Tinospora cordifolia | reverse complement strand
CTCCTTTTGATTTATCCAAGCCCATATTAAAGTTGGAAAAGCTATTAACACCTTGTTTGGCCCAAATGTCTTGAACCAGCCCAAGTAGTGTTTCATTAAGTCTTTTGGCACGGGCCCTTGTAATCGGTCTTCTAGGAATATGCAAAACATCATCATCACCATTAATTAATCTATTTGTGTCATCTTTATCAACTTCATAATTTGCATCAAGGTGCTTACGAGGACTCCATTAAATTTAAGGAGAGACTTGGACAATGCAAAAACGTACGTATGTTTATCTTTCACTAAATGTTAGCAAAAAGAGAAAAATACATATGATACAACATAAATTAAATTTCCAGCAATGTCTTGAACATTACCAAAGCTGACAATACCCTATACAGGCAAGCATAAAAATCTCTCATTTTTAATGGACATTTGCACATAATGATGGAAACTTAAAATCACCTTTTCTGATTCATTTACATATCTAGTGACTAGAGATATTATTTGTTTGATCTCGTTTTTTATAGATAATCTTTCCAATATGAGATATTATGCTCCCGACGTATAAGACCGCAGAAACAACAATGGAGTCAGAATTCTTATTGTTTGCATGTTGTCTATGCAAGGTTCTCTCTTCTTGTCATCACCGTAATGGATGATTGTTTTTGTTGTGTGTCTGTGGTCAGAAGCAAGAGATGAGATTGAGCTTTTCATGATTGGATATTTTGAACACTACTAGATATTTGATTGAATGTCAGATGGACATGTGATTTGTGATTTGAAAGATAAAATTCCAATAATAAAACCCATAATTACAATTGGTAGGAGTAAACTTCAATTTGAGAGAAAATATGAGAGCATCGATTAAAATAATTTCGACACACAAAAAAGGACATTACAATGTGCTAGTAGAAAGAGTGGTCTATCAACTGTTGATGGAAGTGTTAAGGGGCAAAGGAAAATGTAAAATAACATGAATGGAGGAGAAAGAAGTTAATGAAATAACTGTTGGCCTCGGCCTGGATGGAGAGGAGTAGAGGAAGTGGATTATGTTAGGTGACCTAATGTAGTATTGAGTTCAGTTGGGTGCTAAGATGTTTGTTGATCGAGAGCAATTGTCAACTCATTTTGATGGGAACCTGATTGTCAAGTGGGTTTCAAAATGATGAAGAGAGTAAGCAGTAAAGAAAAAAAAAATGGTTGGATGTTTCAATTGTTATTTCGGTACCTAGCTCAATACATGAATGCCACATGAGCAGCACACTCTAAAATTTGAAAAAAGATTCTGACTGAAGTTGTTGTGGATTCAACAATTGGAAAACAAACATGGTGTTTTGAGATATGGATCTTGACAAAGAGGGTTATGATGTGCTTGAAACTCTATTTCGAGTCAAGACAGGTGAATCCATGTAACTTACATCATTTTGTACCAAAAGAAAAAGGTTTTGTTGAATTGCTTGTATTTTTCTCTGAAAATCTGTTGGAAAATCTTGAAGGTTTAGCAGACTACAAGAGTTTCATCTTTCTAGTTTGTTTTATTCGCAGTTTTATGATATGAAAGACGTATTTTATAATATGAAAGGAACTCTTTTTTGTCATTTTTTTTTCTTTGTTGTGTAGGCTTTTTTCAGTCCCTAGAACTCAGATTTCTTGTAGTGAACTCACGAAACTTACATTATGTTAGATAAACCAGTCAACCATATTAAGAATTTCTGTTGCTGTGAGTGTAATTATAATACTGAATCTTATGATTTTGATCTTCTGTTTTGCTTGTATTAAGAGAACCACCCATGAATCTTCCACTGACAGTAAACTTTTTAGTAATCAGATCTTAAGTGCTCAACTTATTTGTTGTTGCAGGTCATGCATCTGCCAGCACTGCCTAATATTGAATCTCCCACAATTCCAGCTAGTGCCCCAACATTTACTTCACAAGACACTAGGTTTGGCATCTCATCAAAAGCATGTGCAGAGGAGCCAACTCAAGAATCAAACCAAGGATGGAGCATCTCCGAAGCTGGGCCAAGTAACAGTACAAGTCAAACAATGACCCTGGCCGATGCTGGAACAGCTTCAATCCCATCGGCTCCACCACTTCCTGAGGGTGCAGTTGATGACCCACTTCACTATCCTTCAATAGATCTGAGTCCCGTTGATTTGCCCATACCAACTGTACAACATGGGCAAGGAGGAGCAAGTGAAGGAAGAGATGGAGATGCTACTTCATCATGTGTGATATGTTTAGATGCGCCTATTGAGGGTGCATGTATCCCTTGTGGTCACATGGCTGGGTGTATGTCTTGTCTAAATGAAATTAAATCCAAGAAATGGGGTTGCCCTGTTTGCCGTTCCAAGATAAATCAAGTCATAAGGCTTTATGCTGTTTGAACGGTTAAAATTTATGGGGAACTTGCTTTGCCAATTCTGCCTGTATAGAGAATCCGGTTTGTGGTGGTTTGCATTCTTAGCAATTTATGATCTTTCTGTTGGATGTTTGAGCTTTGGTATGATGTGCTGAAAGAAAGGAGGCAGGTACATAGCGGTGTTAATTTCTGCCGTTCTTGCAGATATGTTGCTCTCTAGCTACGGTTTGTGGTAGACAACATTACAGATGCAGTGTACAGGTTTTGTGATTGAGAGAGAACCCTTATTTCTGGTATATAATCTGTATTTTAAGCTGCAAGTGAGAATATATTGTGTTTTATTGACATTGGATTGTTGAACGTTCTTTACTTGTACAGAATTTATTGGTGTGTATCACTAGAACAATGGGTTAGATTCATATGTACTCAACACATTTTCATGATATCAATAAGGTAAGCTCTTCAAGAGCTTATGTTGAATTGTTGTGCTGTGGGCCAAGCATAAAATTTTTATATATTATTTGTAAAAAAGAGTGTTCATTAAAACCCTAAACCCTAAATCTGACTGATCCGTTAGGGTAGGATTTAAATTGGGTTTTTTTGAGATTGAACATTTGTAATCCCATTACTTTGGATTGTGTGAAGGTTTTTAAAATTAATTGGACGAGCCTGAATTAATTAAATGTGATAATACCTTATATTTATCATCTTTTTTTGAAAAGCTCGTACCAAAACAGAGGATGCTGATACTTGGGTAAAACAAAGTTAGAGCCTAGCAAGAGAAGGCTAGAACAATTGTGAATGGTAGTAGGGGTCATAGATAAGATTATGCAAACCAACTTGAAGGAAAATGAAAAATGCTAGCCAATGTTGCAATATTGATCTTTTTTTACTTTAGTCTAATAATGAAATTATTCCAAATATTAAAATGAAAATAACTCATGAAAGAGCAATCTTAATAAATATTTTTGCAGTAATTGTACTTTATTTCAAAATATTTTTATAAGTAATGTTTAGAATTCATTTGTTTATACATTGAATAAACTAATGCAACACCCAAAATTATTGCATTGGGATGGCGAAGGTTGAAAATTTTCTGGACTGACTTTATTATGGTGGGTTGATATGAATGTGTCTAATCCAAATCCATGAACGTCCCTAATTAAGATTCTGATTCTGTAACTATTGGAAGTTTCCTTTGTTTTAAATAGAAGATGACGGGCTATTCACATTGTCAAGAATCCATGCAAGATCCTCTGATGGTATGTCCAACGGGCACATAAGATGGAGAATCTTAGGAGTTTAGCTACTGGTTTTCAACTTTCAGGACGTCAGTGTTTTCGTTTTTGTTTGTTTTTTCTTCAGCCATTTTAGAGGAAAGTACGACCATTCATCTAGAATATTTTGATTATCTAAAAATGGCCAAGCTGTCAATAAAATATTTTTCAAAAGCTTTTAAACAAGTCCCTTTATTGTTTTAGAGGGTACATCTAAAATGCTTATTAAACTTCGATATTTTTTTATGAATAGGGCTAAATTCTGCTCATTAGTGACTCTTTTCACCTCACATATTGAGTTCACCCATTAAATTCAAAAAAATCTTATGTACTCTCCCCATTTTTTTTCAAAATTCATAAACTACCCTTATATTATATACTAATACCATCAAATATACTACAACGCATCTTCATCTCTTGCTCTCAAACACAACGTTCATTGTTCACCGTTCACCATCGCCGTGCCATCGCATTGCCTTGCTGTTGTTTTCATTCACTGGAAATCCACATGTGGTGCTTCATTTTCCAAATTTCCAATTGTATTTAATGCCATCGTCGTGCCATTGCCTTGCCTCTTCATTCAACTTTCTCATTGAAAAGAAGCTAGATTGGGAAAGAAATGGAGTGTCTTTGTGTTTTAAAGTAATTTAATCCTATTCTTGATGATCCAATCTTCATTTTCATGTATTTTTAGCAAGTAAATGAGCATCCTATTGATATACACTATACTCGGCCCTGTGAGGCTAAGACCCTCTCAAGAGTTTTAGCCTTGAGTGGCTGAGACTCTTGAAGGTATGTTTTTTTTTCTTTTTGTTTTTTCTTATTTTTTCCATTTAAATATGATAATTAATTAATAATTAGTTATATTTTATGTAGAAATCACACCAAAGAAAACAACGGCTATAAGGAAGAGACAGAACATTGAGTCAGAATCAAGTTCTTTATCCCAAAGTGCGTCTTCTTTGAGACTCCCATTGATTGCATCGCTTAGGCGAGCTATGGTGGCGGCACGATCTAATCTTCCATCAATCAGTGAATGTTCCACACATTATAGATAGTAAAGAGAAGAAGCTGAAGAACATGAAGAACCCATGTTGCTAAGGAACATGAAAAAGGTGAAGATGCTTCTGCACTTTTCCTTGGTGGCTCCTCTAACCTATTTATTCTTAAATGTTTTAAGCACCATGTTGCTGCACCAGTATAGAGAAATGAGGTTAATTTTTATCCTTATAGCCAAATATTTTTCTCTCAACAATAAATTATCAATGATCAATTTTTTTTAAAAAAAAAAAAAACTTTTTTGAGTATAGCATTGAGGCCTATTAAAGTGTATAAATCACGAGAGTATGATCAAGGTTTGAAACCTAGAATGTCATCCACAATAGGCTTACCTACAAAAAATTATCAATAGATTCTGATTGAACCCATTGAGCACATATTCCTATAGTTATGCTAATAGGATGCTTATCTTGACATTCATTGAGAGGTGACATCCAGAGACCAACACATTTCACCTTCCATTTGGTGAAATGTCAATCACACTTGATGATGTACGCATTCTCCTTTGTATTCTAGTAACATGCAAATTCGTTTAAGTAAAACTGATGTGTCGTTCACTTGGTTTGTGAGTGCTTGGGTGCATTTGAAGATGAAGCCGTGGAAAAGATTAGAATGGCTAAAGGACTCACATTGAGTTAGAGATGGTTAAAGAATTTCTTTGGTACAACCAAAGAGAATATAAATGAATATTGCTTTGTTGAAGTAACTGCTAGAGCATTCATTTTATATCTTTAAGGTAGCATGTTGTTTACTGATAAGGGCAGTCCTCGAGTTCACATCTCTTTACTTCAGTTAGTAAAGAATGTGGACACTATTTGCGTCATATGCTTGGGGAGTCGCTGCTCTTGCATTTTTATATCGCTAGCATGACAACTTTACGAGCTAAGGTTTGTTAGGTAGTAGGGTATCTTATTCTACTTGAGGTATGTTTTATTCGTCACCTCTTATATGAACTCAAACATTTGTGTTTTCTGTATACATCTATATCTGATGGTTGTTTTGGATTTGCGGTTTATAATGATTACATGTATATCCTTCGTCAGACTTTTGACCAATTGTGTCCTTCTCATGAGGTAAGTATTGCATGTTATTGTATTCTAATTATAAGTATATTATTTTGTTGTCTACAATTGACAATAGTAATTTATTTTATAGGTTTATTGGGATTTGTACGAGGACTCAAGAAAAGGTGCACCTATACTAGAGTTAGCCTTTTTACATTGGACTTATTAATTGTTTAGAAATTGTTGGGCCATACTATCTTAACAGATTTCTCTAATAGCTAGGATATATATAAACAATACCTGAGGTTCCAATTGAGCCAATAAAAGCATAGCAAGGGGCCACTAGACATAAATATGCGGTGAAACATATGTTTATTCCGAAATTATGGAGAGGTGGCAAAATCATGTTTTGGCACAAAGCATTCAGGGAATGAGATACGTGATTCATGGGACTGTAACAACTTGAATCCCAAATCTTTCATGATTGTCATAGTCAACACACTTGTCTCATAGTTAGAGACGTATATGTAGTCATTTATGCTTTTGGTCACATTTTGCTATTCAAGAACTGAGATATTACTTATTTTGCATATTACTGATCTCCTGGTTGCACCAAGTCACATCCCATATCATATCAAAGTGAACAAACAGACTAATTAATAACATGAATAATCAAAACATTTGGATGATATATATTATTGTAAAAAATGTTGAATCAACATTGGTAAGTACTAAACAGTGGCCCCATGGCCGAGGTTCAAATAAACTGATCAACAATTGGTCTAATGGCTAACTCCAATAGTTAAACAAGCAAAATAAATAGTGGGACCTATGCCCTATAATTGAAAAATAGAAAATAAAATCTATTCCTCAACTGTAAGGCACATTAATTCTAATAAAATGATTCCTCATTATTTGTCAGCACAAGTGTCTTCAATGATTACTTGAAAAAGAATAAGTGGAGTAAGCTCAAGAGCCTAGTGGATCATACACAATACATCTCAAGTATTATTAAAGTAAAAATATAAAATATGCACACACTTGTCAAACATTAGGCAATTCATATGGTGCAATTGTTCATGGTTGTTGTAAAGACTAAAAGAGCCTTCCTCAGTATCCCCCTATTGGTTTGAATTATCAGAAGTAATTCCCAAAGGCCAGTTACCTATTCAGGACCTAGACTTAGGAGTGAAGTCTCAACTCAACTATAAGTTTATGGAGTGAAGTCGCAACTTGACTATTAGTCTATTTTACTACTGTCACAGTAGCATTAACACCCGCCTTAGGTTGGGAATACCCACGATGACACTAGACTACTGCCACAATATCCGTGTCACCACGACAGTATGTGGTTAGATTTCTTAATCGTCTTTATTTAGTAACCAATAACATACTCAACAATATGAAAATTCAGGATATGAACTCATAAGATAACTTGATAAACGGTTAGTTATGCAAAAGATCATCTAGTACATGTTATTCATCATATAGAGTGTATAATATGTCCTTGAGGAAATACTAAACATTCATGAATCATACGACATGCTATTAACCATACAATAGACAATCATCCAATCAATTGATAATCACATCCCTAGCGTGGTTTTAAATATTCAGTAAAGGTAAATAATCAATCATGCTTTATATTTAGAATTAAAATAATACTAAAGGATATGAGTATTTATCTCTACCTTTGATGTTTAAATCCTTCTTGTCCTTACATTGTTATTCCAAGCCTTTTTAAACCTTTAACCTTCTTTCTTCACTCAAGGAGAAAACAATGAGACTCTTTTTTTCTTGAGCTAGAAGAGAACTAAGAAGAAAAATAAAGAAGAGAAGAATAAAAAGACTTTCTCTTTTTCTCTTGAGCTAGAAGAGAGCCAAGAAAAAATAAAGAAGAAAAGAATGAGATGAGATGGTTTGAGGGGAAGAGAAGGGTCGTATTTATAGGTATCATTAGCCAACCATCCCATTCCACTACTCATATTTTAATAGGGAACCACTCCATCCCACTACTTACATTTTAATAGCCAACCACCCCATTCCTATTGGGACCCCTTCTCTAAGCCAAGTCGAATTTGTCCGACCACCGTTAAGCCCTTTTCACAACCCAATACAACAGACGATATCAGAATAAGCGGAATGCTTAAAAGCAAAAGTAAGCAACATGCAAAGCGGAAGCATTTCATTACATTTTAGTCTTGTCCAAAATACATAGTTGACCACTTATATAAAAACGGAGTGACCAACCTCTAAGTCAAAAGACTAAAGAAACGGGGACAGGAATCGTCACAAAAACTAGGTGATCACTACGCCTTTCCGTTTATCAGCTACTGTAGAACCTGAAATAATGATAGAGTAGTAAGCTTAGAATCAACGCGGCTCAGTGAGTAGAAAGATTAACATGTTATCCATAACCAATATTCTAAAAACAATGCATGTATACATGAGCAGTAAAAGTGGTATGGCGTTCGAAGGCATGACATAGTGTGAAAACAGTTATAAAAAGTGCGACAGTTTCAGAAAACATCTCAAATCAATGCCAGGTAAAAACACATCCAGGCTAGGTTAACTCAACAACCTAACTTATGGTCATCGCTCGAGTGATCCCGAGTCAGGCGTGCTGGCCACTCGAGCAGGTCGGAAGCTAGGCGCATTGATCATATGCCCTAACCCCACGCTCGAACCTCGAGTCTAAACTCAATCACATCAAGTACCCTGACCCCGAAAACACCTAAATCAAACTACCAGTATACATCTACACATATCGAAATCAATCAGATGGATCTAAATCATGTAGAACTATTTAAACCATGTAGAACTATTTAAACCATGTCATTTCATACAAGTTTTATGTAAGGAATAAAAGTCATAGAAAACACCTAAATCAAACTACTCACCTCGAGTCCTGTGCATTGATGTCCCGTCGACAACCGGCCCACTCCCGTAGTACTCTCTCGAATCTGCATCAATCAAACTCAATCTCAGTTTTATCCATACAATGACCTAATCTCTAATCTCACTGTCCCTACTTAGTTTCAGTCGACTCGAACCATTTCGGTCAATTTGTCAAACTTGGTCAAGTCTGGTCAATGTGGTCATCCTAGTCATTGTTGGTCAATTTGTGCCCAAATTGGGTCAAAATGGGCCAATTGGGTCAAAATTGGTTCAAAATCCCAAATCCCAACACTTAATCAACTTTTGGGTTCTTTGCTCTCTTATGTAGCGAGCTTGCCGGTTTTTCTGCGAGCAATCCCTATGTCAGATTTGCACCAATATTTTTAGGTATGTTCTAGATTCCTTCAACCTTCCCTAGAATTTTAAATCATGAATTTAGGACTTCATTTAATAGTGTTTTTGACTGAGATATCAGGAACTGTGTGTTCTCGAATTCTAAGTAATAGGCAGTGACTATTTGCCTAATTTGACCCACTTATCCATATCAAAATTCTCTAAAAGTTGGTAGGAATAATCTAGATATACTTAGAAATCTCTCCACAAAATTTCAGCTCAATCTACTAAGATTTGTCCATTTAATTTAATCTCAGAATTTTCAGTTGAATCACAAGGACTTTTGGGTTCACACTCCCTAGTAGTAAATTTTCCAAATTTCCTGTGATCAATCCAACCGTTGGATTTATGTAAAAATTTTCAGATTTGATCTATTTCTCCCAAAACGTTACCAGAATTTTATTTCACAATTTCTGGACACCATGTACTAGGCTTTTTAGGTGTACTAACAGAGACTATAAAAATCTCGTATACCCTGTGACAGGCAGTCACTTAGTGAATTAGTTAACCTACTTTCCAAATGCAGAATGTGCTGAAATTTGGTACACATACTATTGACATATCCAGGAACCTCTCCACTAAATTTTAGCTCAAATTGTCTTCATTTGGTCAGTCAAATAATCCCCTACTTTTCTGTTTATGTAACAGATTATTGTATGATTCAATCCCCTATGGTTTTTGAGTGCTTATCTACTCTAATTTTCAACATTAATCTGAGGTCATTCCTTGCTGTTTTTGTAAAAGTTTAGATTCTGAAATCCTGATTAAATAAGTCTTACTCAAAATAGCAAGCAACCCTAATCATATTTGCTCTCAAACATTACTCCAAAACATGGTGTGCATGAGGATGTTCTGAAAATTTTTCTAAGTCCATAACACCTAACTAGCAAGGCATGTTTCCAAGCATACAAAATCTAAACCACTAAGTATTCTAAACGCCTCTGGTCTTGGTCCAAAAACCTCTAAGTATTCTAAATACTGCCTTCAGTCTAGTCTTAGAGTTAATTTTTTAGTGAAAACTGTTAAAATAGTTAGTCAGATAGCTATTTCATAGCCTTATAAAATAGGTTTGAGGCTTGAGTATTCGATTCCCACCACTTGGATACGAAAGTACATGAAATAAGGAAGAAGAAGAGGGGTTTTACCTCTAGAATAGACTTGAAATGACCTGGGAACCCAAGTTCCAAAGATTGATTCAACACAGATTTTTTTGGTTTTCTGGGTTTGAATATTATAAACAACCCCTTTTCTCGGTTGTTTCAGCTTCAGATGGCTCCAAGATTCAGCAAACTGCTTGTGGGACTTTGTAGATGATAGTATGAGCTTCAAAATAAGCTAAGATTTAGAGGATTCGTGTCACACCCCGACCCCCGGACCGGACGTCGTGTCTGTCAATCTGTGGCCCCATCGTCGGGCGTCGCACGACTCCAAGCTCGGCGTGTGGTCCGCCGAGGCCCCGGGCGTGCGACAGATGTCGTCGATCTATCTTTCTACCTCTATACACGAGGTTTAAATCATTTCTTTAATTTCAAATAGTCATTTTAATCATGCTTCACTAAGCAGTTAGTTTCAAATCAAGTTCACCGGATGTT
>JAJIYU010020024.1:0-10573 GCA_030144865.1 Tinospora cordifolia | reverse complement strand
TATTGATAGATGTTCTTAAATTAGCTCAAAACTTAAAGAAAACTCAAAGAAAATCACAAAACTCACCTTTGAGTTACTCTCCAGTCGCCTCCTCCGAATCCCAAGCAATTTCAGTGCAAAATGAGCAAATCTGCACCTGAAACGAATATATAACCTGCACACAGACCGCGGTCGTCGTCAGACGGACCTCGGTCATTGGACAGTTTTCTCTTCATGGACCACGGTCACCCCTTTATGGACCGCGGTCGTCACTTCAAGGACCGCGGTCACTAATGTGACCAAGTTCTCGTTTCTGCAGTTTTTCCACTGTTGACCGCGGTCGGCCTATAATGACCGCGGTCCACAGTTTGTTTGCATTTTTCTGGGTTTCTCACATCAAGGACCGCGGTCGCTGACCGTGGTCGGCAGCAAGACGCTTGTTTTTTAAACACTTTTTCGCGCACGTTTCTAGCTATCCGAATGTTCTAATAAATTTTATCTTGATTAAATATCATATAATGATAATTAAAAACAAGTTTCCACTTATTTTTATATTTATTTTGAATTTTTAAAAAATTCATGTTGACGTGGACACATTATAAGACCTAGGGTGATCACACATTACTGTGTGTAGATGAGTGTAGCCCAAAATATTTGAAATATGGACAAGAGATCCTAATCCCAATGGAATGTGACAAGATGAATTGTCTTTCCACCCAAAAGTGGAATATTTTGATAACAACATCAAGGGATTGGAGCCCATTTCAGTCAAATTTACAACTATAAACAAAATACTGTTTGTATTACTTAATGTATACAAGTGTTTGAATTTGAATGTATTATTAATTTGAATTAGTAACTTAGTTATTTTTAAGAATGATCCACTAGACTATGTGCTCACCTTCCTTTCTCATATTTTCAAGGATTTGAACATATGAGGAAACATGCATGAAATTTAGAATACTTAATTTTAGAAAGTTTTTATTTTATTCCAATGTAAGGGCATGTTGCCAAAGTTTTAAATTATTTTCACTATAGTAGTTTCTTTTTAAGATTGAATTATGTACTCCACTTTATTAAATTAATGAAGTTTATGAATTTTTTTAATCTCTTGTTTTATTGCCTTATTTAATTTTATTCCTAAATTTGAGTTAAGTATTCTTGAATTCCATTAAGACATAAGATAATTGAAATAGAAGTCAAGTTGTGTACTTGTAATATAATACCGGCCTGACCCACCTTGTGGTTAAGTCCAATTGAAAGTTTTGAGGGCTGGGATGTTATATTGCAATTCCCCAAAAGTCAATAAAACCTCCACGTCACTTCTGAACGGTTAAAATAAAATAATTAAATAAATAAATAATAAAAATACTCAAAAAAATATGTAGAATAAGTCCAAATAAACCTAGAATAAATATAAAAATGATATAAATTTAGAAAGCATGAGGAAGGGCAAAGGGAAGACATAAAAATCGTGACTTCACGGGTTATTATGGTAACGATATTGATTATCGCAATAATGTCGGACAAACCCAAAAAACAAGAAAAAGGGCATCGTTCTGGTTACCGTAGTAATGCATTTTGTGACTGTGGTAATGCATGATTTTCTATAAATATATAACATTTTGTGAAACACTAAATCTCAATCTTCATGCGCCGCTGCGAGGGCATTATCTCCAAAACCCTAACCAAGTTTTCCAATGTCATTTGCTCCTCATTCCAAACAAGTTTTATGGTGATTTGAGCTCGTTCAAACCCTTTTCTACCAATTCTCAAGCTTAGATTAGCGAAGAACAATATCAACAAGGGTGGATCTGAGTTGAGACACAGTTCGAAACTATTTGTGCAAAGAAAAATCACGAAAACTCACTTGTAAACTCGGTTTCTTAGCATTTGTATCATTTTCTAAGTGTATACATGTTTTTCCTCAAAACACAAGTCATTTGAGGGTTGCTAGACCTTGCATTAGCAAGAAACAGAGAGGAAAGATGAAGAGCTCCGAGGTATAAAGATTTCCTTTAGTTTGGAGTGTGTTTTAAGCAAAATGTTTGTGTGTTGGAGCGTTAGACACATGGGGAAACCACGAACATGACAGGCACACATGAGTGTCGTATCTCTGGAAATCCTCGTGGTTGTCGCAGTAACACACATAGAACACGCACAAACCATATTAATTACTGCGATATTGTGCTGGAAAACTAGTCTGCGTATTGGTTACTACAGTAACTGACCACGATAACACATTGTGCACTTAGCTTTTGTTTTGGCCTCGTGTACACCATGAGATACCTGTACTAAGGGACATGAACATATGATTTGAACACGCTATGAACGCTCTAGAGTCACAAAAATCTTGGTATTAAAATCTTATAGATGGAGGATCTAAAGTGCATATGACAAGGAGCAAAGGTACTAGGGAAGGAAATACCAAAGTGGGTGTAATTATTGTACTCTCTACTAGTATTTGAATTTTAAATATTGAACATGATGATTGATTATTTTGAATACGTATTTAGAAGCATAATAGAATTGTTATTGGGTGACTATTAACTGGAATGATTGATTGAATGCTAAAATAACATGATGATTATTTTAAACTAGCGACACTCACATGCTTAGATAACTGGAAGTGATTCATGTTATGATTACATGAATGTCAGTGTGATTGATTTACATGTATTTTGAAGTGTTACTTGTGATGAATGTCTTGAAATGTAATGTGAAACTAAAGAAGATTTAATTAAGACTTTAAAACTCCACGTGCCAGGGCGATGACCAGTCTTTGGGTGTCATCGTGGGTGTTCCCATTCTAGACTATTTGTGGGGTTGAATGTCACTTAGGGCTTCACACCCCCATTAGGGTCTTGAAAAGTAACTGACCCTTAGGCCTTACCTCCAGATTCATTCCCAAACCAAAGGGAAACATCGAGAAAGGATTTCTTTCTACTTTTGTTTACAACGAAATGACAAATTAGTATTTGAAATTCCCTAATGTAATAAAAGTGTATGCATGGTTTGTATTTTGGTCTAAATAATGTTAACAATACTTTGTATGATCCACTAGGCTCTCGAGCTTATCTCACTTTTCTTTTTAGGTGATATTTGATATTGCATGAGTTGATCGACACCACGGGGGACTTGGTTATTTTGTTGAGACCTCACTGGGGAGGTTGTTAAATATTTTTTTGTATATCTTATCTTTTCTATATTTAATCTAAATAGGGCATGTGCCCCCTCGTCTTTTTGGACTACTCAATTTGCATGTAATTTAATTGTTTAGATTTATTTCCATAAACTTCGATTGTTTTAGACTTAAGCTTTTAAACCTCGTGTTTTTCTTTGAAATTTTATTTATCAATTTCTTTTACCTATGAACTCTCATTTCAAAGAATCTCTTGTTATTTGAATTGATTTGTCGTTACTTTAAAGAATTGAATGGAAAGAAATGGTTTGACAGACGAAATAGTTCTCCATAGCACTCTGATCCTCGACGGATGACCATTTCGTTGCTTCTCCTGCCAAATGGGTTCATCTCTCCATGCACAGCATGAGAGACAAACAGATTGAGGAGCCATGGTGTTACAAAAGGCCTCAAGCCTTTGAAATGGATCTGTCTTAGTCTCAGGCTAGGGAGTCATAGTGGTCTTAGCTCCTTACACCTGAGCACTAGTCTTCCCTACTTGGGTGGTTGTCTACCCCATTTTGCTGCATCTCTATCTGCGTTTTGAATTGAATTATTGGTTAGTCATCCATTTATGATAGACCTAACTCTAAACACTTAATAACATTATATATTATGTTAAAAATACATTTTATTATTGATAGTTTCCCTTTTTTCTTTAAGTTTGGGGCTTTTTCGGTTTTACAATTATTCTGATCTAGTCCAGGTCATTAATTTATTAGTGTTCTTAAATTTCAAACCTAAGCTCTGATGCCAACGTTGTCAGAGCCCCTTCCCTAGGCTGAAAGGTGGTTTGATTGGCACATTAACTTAATAAACTCACTCATTGAGTTAAGCTCTCTCAGTCGCTATTAAGCCTTTCAAATTGCAATTCCAATTGACATCAAAATAATTTTAAGAATTCGTCAAATGAAGTGCAAAAACAAACAAAATATTACAATTAAGTCTATGAGAAAATACCACCCCTTCATATATAGTTTGCTACTATAGATTGCATATTGTCATGTTTCAAGAAAAGATACAGTTCGACCATTAATTTCATTTAGACAAGTGACCAACCTGTAACAAAATCAAGAAAAAGGAAGGGAACCACTACGGAAACTAGGCTATTAGAACACCTTTCCCTTTGTTAATCACAGATGAACTTGAAATGTTAGTAGTAGAGTAGTGATCATAAATTACAACACGGCCTAGTGAGTAATAATTCCAGCATATTACTTATAATGACATCTCAAAAATAGTGCATGCATGCATGAATAGTAATAATGAAACAATGCTTGAGAATATGATATGTAGTGAGAATAGTTATAAATAATGTAATAGTTAAAGAAGAATAGTTTGAACACATGTTAGTTGTAAACTATATATGGACTAGGGTTACCTATATTCATCACTCGAGCTGGTCATGAGTCAAACGTACCATTCACTCAAGCAAGTCATGAGCTAGGCATATTTCTTGAATACCCTAACCGCGTGCTCAGTCCTCGAATGTTATCACTCGAGTAGGTTAAAAGTTAGGTGCACTTATCATATGTCCTAACCCCGCGCTTGAACCTCGAGTCTAATCTCAATCACCTCATGCCTACGATTTCATTGTCAGTTTACATCTACATGTACCTCAATACCAATTTGATGTAGCTCAAATTAGATGAAACCATTAAAACCCATGTCATTTCATTCATGTTTTATGCAAGGAATACAATTACAGTAACATCTAAATTAAACTACTCACCTCGAGTCTTGCGTATTGATGTCTCATTGACATTTAGCCCAGTTCCACAATATTTGCTTGGACCTATATTATTGAAACCCAATTTTAGTTTTCTGTGAAACATGGATCAATTCTAGATCTAATGTCCATAACCAGTCTCAATCAACTTAGATTTGACTTGATCAAATGGTCAAACTTAGCCAAAATTTGTTAACATGGTCAATTTTGGTCAAATTTAGTCAACATGGGGTTAATTAGTCAAATTAGGTCAATATAGGGCCAATTTGGTCAAAATCTCTAATTTTTCATACTTAGTCAACTTCTAGTTACAAGTCCCTTTTATGCGATGAATTTCACGTAAGATCAAATTATGCAATGGATTGAAGCTAAGCTTTCTAGAATTTACACTATACTTCCTAAACACTTGCAAAAATTTTAGATTGCAATTTTCAAATTTCACTTAGTACGTGTTTTAAGTGGATTATAAGTCCCTTTTAAATCTAAAATTTCATATAATAGGCAGACACATTTCATCTTAATTGACTTACTTAACTAGATTAGATTTGGACAAAATTTGGTACATTTGTTTTGGATATCTAGAAAGGTCCCCACCAGATTTTAGCTCAAAAAAGTCAGATTTGGTTAGCTAACTAAATCCCTAAAGTTTCAGCAATGCCATATGTGCTCTTAAGTTTATGTATTTTCATGAACTTCAAGCATTATTTTCTCCCATTAAATCTCTACTTTAAATGTTATTTTTTTAAACCTCTTACATACATTTAGATCACAAAAACATTCTCTTTCAAAATCCATTCAAATTAATGGATAAATGATCAAATTATGTTCATACATTTCATCAAACACATGACATGCATGATAAATCACGACCAGGGAAGATTATGGGAATGAATCTATAATTTCTTGCTAAGTACCAAGATCAAGCCAATTGAGCTCAAACAAACTCCTCTAAACACTTTAAAAGTTGCTTCGAAGTTGCCTCCAAGACAAGTTTCTGTATAACAAGTTGCAATCAACTCACTTTGACACCTTGATATTACAATTAGAGACTTAGTTTTCTACATTTTAATGATTGAAACTTGAAATCTACTTATAAAAAGATGAGAAAGGACAATTTTACTTCAAGAGGTGATCACGAAATGGTCACAAAAAAGCTCTTCTAAAACTCGTACCAACCACTTTTTCAACTATTCCCAGTTTCAACTATGTCAAATACCCCTACCATAGTGACCATTTTTCTCTCTTATTGCTATGAGCTTGGATCAAATCAAAGGAAGGTGAAGTCTTGGAGAGGGGTATGAAGGCTATCTAATGGAGGTTTTTCCTTTTTTTTCATATATATATATATATATATATATATATATATTTACTCACCCTTTCATTTTCTTCTTCTTATCATTATTATCATTTTTTTATTTACTATTTCTTCTCTTTTTGCAAAATTGGTTTAAATTTTTTTTTTTGTTAATTCCAAAAAATATCACTGAACACATGAAATTGATTATAACAAACCGAGGGATGTCACGGGACCAATAAGCTCCAATGAACAACAATGCAAAATAGTATAATCATAGCATGACTTCAACTATTCAAATCCATGCATGTCAAGCAAATCCACATTATAAATTTCCATTCATAACTATATACCATGCCCATGCATTATAATATTTAACTGGAATGCAATTTAAATTAATTAGGAGACTTTTTCCTCTATTGGGTGTTAGATAAAGAAAAACAATTAATTTATTCTAAATATTGATAATATATGAGATATAAATGTATTCCATAAAAAAGTATGTGACAAAAAAGTTGTTATTTGTTATAAATAATTATATTGAATGCCTTTGTAACCACTATCATTTAGTACTTTGTAAACCCTTTGTATTTAGAATTTTGTAACCACTAAATCTCATTATGTCCAAGTTTAAATATTGTAATTATGATTTGTATAACCCCCATTCCTAAAATCTATATAAAGGGGTGCTTACATTGTAAAATTTGTACCAAGGTTGAAAGTCAACCTATTATCAAGAGAATGAAAAGCTCTCTCCATTTTCTATTTTCTCAAGTTTGTCTTCTAGTAGTTCTTAGATCTTCTAGTAGTTTTTCTTTTATTTTATAATACGTTATCAGCACGATCACGCTCTTGATGAAAATATCTTGAAGATCAAAGAAACAACAGCTTCGAAGGTGAAAGTTTGAAGGTATGTTTTTTAATTTGTGAGATTGATTTTTATATTATTATTTGAATGATGCATATATTTTGTATATATGTATGATTTAGTATAAATTATATATAATATCATTGACTAAGAAAGTATGCTTTGTAGTTGCATCTTGTACGATCTTCTACATCAGAAATCAAAAGTCAAAATGTGACAAATGAATATTGATTTGATATATAATCAATTACTTTTGTTCTATTCTTGATTTTTATAATACAAACAGTACTACAAGTTTAAGTTGATAGTAGGTAAGCCTTGTCCCGAGTAAAGTTAAACATTGAAAGAGAGATGAGTTATCTCGTTCTAGGAGGTCAGTTATTTAAGAAGACTGTCTCACCGCTCTTTCGTGGAGGTTGTCCTATCAACTCATACAAATAGTACCTTTTGAAAAGAAAATTCAAGATGTGAACATTTGAAAATAACATTCATATATTATTTTTTATTATAATTTTATTACAATTATATATGTGTGTTCATTTATAAATTATATATGGATGTTAAAGTATAAAATTTTTAATATTATGAAATATGGTAAATATATATCTATCTCGTTAATGTTATGAAAAATGAATGATCCTTATGAATATAATTATTTTGATGTATGAGTAAAATAAAAATAAAAATTCTTTTAATAAAAAAAATTCAGTCCAAATGGTATTACACATTCCCTGAAGTGAATGTTGAAATTGTTAATAATTATTGATATGGATGTAGACATAATCATTATAATATATGAAAAAAGAATATTAAGTGGTCGAGATAAGAATAATTCTCATACCATAGTGGTCATAGTTTTCAAATAATTAATATTATGCTACAAGGCATAAAGAGATTGCAAATTAAATGAAATTATTTTTCAAAATTAAAAAATAACTCTAAGATGATATTTTTTATCAAAATTAAAATTGTGATTTCGATTATTTATTTTTATTAAGTCTAGTTAGTTTGATAAAACATTTTGTTTGTATCTCAAGCTACATGAGAAAATTAGATATGATTGAAATTATTTATATATTTGAATCAATAACAAAGGTCTCGAAGGCCTTCAAGTTCCAAGGCCCTTAAAATATTTTAAAATATTTCAATCATGTATTTGTCTGAAATATTTATTTTATATATTTTATTCATATGAATAAAAGGAAATTTTGTGAATAAAATATTTATAACTATTTATAGTTTGAAGATAAATAAAAAAGATTTAGTCAAAATCTTATTATTTGTATTTATTTAAATGAAAAAAAAAATATTATGGTTGATTGCACCTGAAGTTGCACTACCAGTTAGATACAAAATATATTATGATACTTGATTTTATATATTAAAATTACAAACTTGAAAAAGAAATCATTGTCTGAAGCTATATGACGAAAATAATATTTTATAGCTTAAAATTATTGAAAAATAAAGTTTTAATTATTGTTTATTACAAAGAGTTTTGGTAGTGAGATTTTATAGCATGAAGCTATTGAAAAGAAAATTTATTAAGTCAAAAGCTATGAAATTTAATAAAAATTATAATTAGCCAGAAGCTATTAAAATATATTGAAATATAAAGTTATAATGTTATATATGCATATATATATTAAGTTTTGTCTATAAACCCTAATATATATGTGTAGATTTATGAATTAGCTTAAAGCTAATTAAGAGTTAGATAAATAGTAATATATAGAGCATTTCAAAAATATATTTTATCATTTCTTTTATGTGAAGAATATTTAATTATTAATTAATATCAACTTTGACATAGACATTTCATTTTATTATTTAATGTCATTTTTTGGCATTTATCTGTTGTGTCAATTTAATTTTATGAATATTTTATGACAAATATTATTTAGAAATTCATCTTAATTAAGTTTGCACATGAAGTTGCAATGTCACCTGATCAATTAAACTAGAAGTTTATTTTGATCATATAATGAATTATGTAATATTTAAATCATAAAGTGTCATAAAATAATATTTTTTAAAAAATATATATATTATTTAGCAGTGAATATGCTCTTGAAGTAGCATTAAAATGTTAGAATGTTGAAAAATAAAATGTGAAGAAATCACATTTTGATATATTTTATATGACAAAAATTATAATTTAAATTATTTTAAGAACCACAATTATCGTTATAGTTGTTGATAACATGGTTATAACTATTACTATTCTCCTGAAGTAGAATAATGTCATTGTTACAATATATGAAATTAGATATTATAAAATGTTTTCATCATTTATCAAATAAATTGATATTGGTTGGATACCCATAGTATCACCATATGAAGTATTTGCATTGTACAGTAAATAAATTAATATTGGTTGGATACCTATAGTATCACCATATGATTGACCAATGCCGTAATAAAAAAAATGTTAAGATTGAAAAATTATTGATGACTCTTGAAGAACAATTAGTCTATTAACAAATGCAATATTTAGTAGTGACAAAATAATGTCCCATATTTTGCTAAAATTACTCTCGAAGAGTAATTAGTATATTGACAAATAATTACTCTTGAAGAGTAACTTAAAGATTGATAAATAGTTGTTTTTGAAGAACAACTAATTTTCTTCTTGGTTCATTATATTGAAATATGATGTTAATTGAAATATATTGTGATTGGGAACAAAAAGTTCTTTAACACAAATATATTTATATTTTGGCATAGTTGGTCAAATTTTTTGAAACCTCAATATGATGCTTATATAATGGCATGATTTAGTGCAGCAATTTTCTTGTCATTAGGGGGAGGAAACCCACTTTTGAAATAATGACATATAAAATTGTCAATGTAATATGAGGCTATGTGAACATGAATATCAAAAAAGATGTTAAAAACTAATTGATAGTTCACAAGATCAATTGACTATGTGAACATGAATCTCAAAGGAGAAGTTGAAAATTAATTGGTAGTTCACAGGATCAATCATGTGCAAATAAAAATCAGTTAACTGATGCACAAGTTATTTATGAAAAATTGACACACCTGAAGTGTAATTGACCGATCAAGTCAAAGGACACATATTCCTAAAGAGGAATAAAATAATATTCTGATTATATGTCTCATGGGTTGAGAATTAAATATTTCATGGAATAGAATAAATTGGGACGTAAGTATTCTGAGACATAAATATCTCTTGAAGAGATAAATTGGAAAATTAGATATTCTCTAAAGAGAGAATATATTTGATATAAATGTCCATAAAAGGGCATAAGTTTGTCTCATATGTGAAAATATCATAAATTCAATATATGTGTGAAATATTGAATAAAAATGAATATTGCTCATAATATTTATGATATTTAAAAGTGTCTATTGATATTTTATAAAATAGGAATTTCACACGATAGGTTGTGGAATAATGTCGACATTAAAAATGAGCAATTTAAACTCATTGACGAATGAGAAATATTTTTACACTTGATAGTGTATGATGTGTTGGATGTAAATGAATATTCTATG